>LN483365.1:700458-822378 GCA_900002565.1 Culicoides sonorensis
AATAAATCACAACAAAAAAAAAAAGAGTCAACACAATCAATAAAATCATGCACCGACTGTGTTTTGCACTGCCAGCAGTATGTTGTCATAATTTGCACCAGACACAACTTTCACTCGTAAAAAATGTATTATTATCATTATAATAGACTCCCTGCTACGTTCAAAGGATGCACCTTCTTCAATTTTTTTTGTTTCATATTACCGCACCCTATGCATTTAATGTGTTTTTTTTTCAAGGGTGACATACAGCGAAAAAATTGAATATCCGTTCATATTACTAAAAAAATAAACTACTTTATGGATATTAATTTTAAATATATATGTAGAGCAATTATTATTTATTTTTTCTATGACTTTCCCTTTTCTTTCAATTTTTTTTTTTATACTAAATGCTTATGTTTGACATTGTCCTTTTATTTTAATTTGTGTGGATAAACTTTTATGATTTACGATCCCAACGTCCCTTTTTCATTTTAATGTACAGTGAATTATTTCTGTGAAAGGAAAAAATTGACTCAATCGATCCAGTCTTTTGAAGAAAAAAAATAAATCAGTTCAATTAATTTCAATAGTGGTGAAAAATTATTTCCAGGAGACTTCATGCATTATTAACGTCTGACTTCGATATTATTTTGATCCTGCTTTATTACTATTATAACAGTGCATTTCCAATGTTGTGACATTGATTTTATTGGTTTTCTTTCCTTTTAAATGAAAAGGGTTAAATTTATTTTTTTATGCTAACAATTTAATTTTATTTCAATTTAATCAGAATTTATTTTGTTTTGATTCTTTAGCGGCGAATTTCTCACGAACAACTGTTTGTGCGATGAATTCAATGAGCGTTCTTGTTGGACGTCCAGCCATGCCAAGTCTTAAATAAGGAAAATCAGTTCCATTGGTTGTCATTACATTGAATGTATCCTGAAAGAAGGAAAGCGTTAAAATTTAATATTGAGAAAATGGGATTTCAGTACCATGTGCATCCATTTTCCACATGGAACGAATTCGCGTAAGATGGCGGCAAATTTACTTGGCTCTCCTCCACTTGGAGCACCAATATTTTGGATATCAACTGAATCGGAGCTGGTAACTTGTTCTGTGTAATATTTCCATAGTGGCATTCTCCAAACACGATCTCCAGTGTGAACACTAGCAGTCCTAACTCGTTGCCACAAAATCTCTGAATTTGTGAAAATTCCTGTTGCAGTTGGTCCTAAAACGTCAAGCATGTGCTTTGAAAATGTGCCTACATCAACAATAAATTTGGGACCAAAATTCCCGGCATAACTCAAGGCATCAGCTAATATGAGGGGTGCTTCATTATCAGCACACTCAATTTCAATCGTTTTACCATTCATAGCTGTAATAACATCACCAGGTTTCATCGCATTAGACCCAATCATGTGTTCACACAATGGAATCAATGCCCTCAAATTAACTGGTAATTTCAGTACAGCACATGCTTTACACGCTGCTACAACGGTAGCTGCTCCCGTCATGTCACCCCTCATTTCAACAAGTTCCTTTGCCGACTTTTTACTTATACCACCACTATCGAATGTATTGCCTTGTCCAATTAAGACAATTGGAGGATCATCGTGTGACGTGCCAAAATAACTTAATTCCAGGAAAATCGGTGGTTCACATGAGCCCTTTGCAACAGTGAGAAATGCATTCATATTTTGAGCTTCAGCCCAACTTTGTACTTTAACTTCGACATTAACACCCGACATACATAATATTTCAACTATGTTTTGGGCAAATAGTGTAGGTGTCATTAAATTAGCTGGTGTTTCTTGTAATTGTCTTGCAAGGTTTTGTGAATCAGCTTTGTACATTCCAATTTTCCATGCATCCCAGTCATACTCAATACCTGGAGGATGCCACATTCCCAATGATGGTACATGGATTTTATCATTTTTGAACTCTTGATTTATCCAGAGAGCTAAGCCAGCACCTTCAGCTGCAGATTCGGCATCACCAAATCCCTCCACATACACCTGCATTAATTCTTGTTCTTGAAGTGCACGAACTCCAGTTGCAGCTGCAATGCGAATTGCTTCCTTTCTCTCATCGATCGCCTCAAAACTGTTATATCCGAGACATTCGGATCCCAATCCCACAACAGCAATAGATCCAAATGTCTTTTCAAGATGATAAAATATTCGACATTCACCACGTTTTGGTATTGGGCCACTCCAATGTAATCTCTCAAGTAATTTTCCTTTTGTGAAATCCTTTTAATGTGAAATTATATTTAAAATGTCATCAATTTAATCAATTATTTCAATCAAACCTCATTATATTTCTGTCCAACCGCAGTCAAAAGTCCAGTATCATGCGGATTATTTTCATCTGCATACACACCTAAGACCAATCCACGTGACACTGGTTGAGAACATTCTTCAGCTCCAGGTAAAAGTCGTTGAAAGTTTCTTTGAATAATTGTACCAAAAATATTTGGGAATTTAATGGACAATTTTGAGATACGTAAAATCAGGGACATGTTGACAGAATAAGTTTTCCTTTTATTTTAATATTTTTCTTATAAAACGTTTCCTGTCAAATATTATTCACAGTCTACTGAGGCATTTGTTTCAGGTATGAAATTGTCTTAATTTTAATTTACAATTAATAATAAATATTTTCACAAAAGTTACTGAAGCGTAAAATTTTGTTTGTCTTAATGATTCAATATTTACTTAAGATTATCCATTCAAATAAAATAATTCATTGACTTTATTGAATCAAATTTTATTTTCATCCTTATTCGAATAACACGGACGAGGGATGAAATTAAGAGGAACTACAAGGAACAATTACTTAAACAAAAATTGGATTGAAATGGAATACAATAAAATAAAATCAAAATAGAATTTAAATAAATTTTTTGAATGTGATTCAGAATAAAAGGATTTCATGTACTTTATGAATTCACTGAAATTTTTAGCCTATTTTTATATTTATATCCCTCTTGTCTTCATTTTCGTTTTTATTATATTTTTGTGATTACAGTTTATATTCGCATTCGAATGAGTGAGGGGGAAGTAAATTCACTTTTATGTCTATATCAAGTGCATGCATATCGTATCGATTATTTTTTTTCTCGTTCAATTTTGGAATCTAAACGGTTTGCATTGAATTTATGGGATGTGAGTGTGAAGTTTGAGACAGTTAAAAAAATTTTGAATTAATTTGAACCTATTAACCGCCTCTCTTAAAAATATTGAGTTTAGAGGAAAACTTTCTTTTGGGATTTGCTCTTTTTTGGATTACAAGAAGCCCAAAGATATAAAGTGGCTGAGGTGATCTTGGTAATCTGCGTTCGATTCCTGACTAGTACGCTATCATAATATAACATGCTCTTTTTTTTGTAAAAGTGAACAATTTTCTCTTCTTTATATGAAAAAAGTTTTTCTTGACTTTCTATCACTAGGGTTGCGACTTTAAGAAAGCCTTTTAATTGGATTTCTGGAATTTTTTTTTATATAGGGCAATGTTTTTGAAGTTTATAATTTGTTGATCACCTCAAATCAAATGTGACAAATGGGCAAATGTTGAAATTGTTTTTAGTGAATGACTTGAATATGCATGCTCGATTTGATCTTCTTCTTTGACAAGGTCGCTTGAGAAAAATAGTTTAGATTAGGTTTTACAATAGCACTACCGCTGTCTCAAAGAGTTTTATTGTGGTCTTCTGACAGAGTATTTTACATCAATGAGTCGTTATTTTAAAAAAAAAAATCAATTAAAGAGTTTTATCGTTTTTTTTTTGAAAATTTAAGTTTTGGAGTTCTTCAGTTGAAAACTTGGAGTGCTGATATTTTTTAGATAACCCGGAAAAAATTTTTTACGATCCAGTAACATGCACGCAAGGCATAAGGCATCTGTGAGTAATTAAGAATTCATTCTGTGATTTCTTGAATCCCCTCAAAGATAGCTATTAGTTTTGATGAAGATTTATCGAGATCAATAAGTACTTTAGCCAACTATATGACTCTCGCTTCACTGACAATTTTGCGGCGACATGCTTTGATTCTATAACCGGCAATGCAACCACATACTGTCTTCTCTTAACCTAAATTATGGGATGATCACGTATGGTCCCGTTTAGATTTAGCTAAGCGTGTCTTTTAGCATTATTGACATGGGTATCGAGTGTTTCTTCTTGAATATGACTTTCGTGGTTTAAATCAAAAAGTGACTTACCAATTTCTAAACCTTGTCGAAGATCAAACTACTAAGATTCACCGTCAATTACTTTCCTTGGCTAAAAATCTTCTTTCCATTCATTTGAAAAAATGTTTGCTCTCAAATCTCTTAACGATGATCAACAAGACTCATTTTTTAGGGAGCGGATGGGCAAAACTTTCCAAGAAGGTCCTCGGCCTATTAGCGCTGCGATTTTTTACTAATCGTAAACTAATGATTGATACTAATGGCTTAATAACCACAAAATATTTTAATTTTCACTTGCACAAACTTCACCCTCACACTCAAAATGTTCATCTTTAAGCTCTACCGCTTTATAGAATATTTATAGAGAATTTCATTATTGTGCTGTGTTTATCGTTATAATTAAATCAAAGTGTCTAAAAGTCTGACTAACATTGCAAACCCAAAAGAATAGAAAAGTTCTTTTATTCTTTGCACTGCTGATACATTTTTACTGTTGGTTTTTATTCGCAATAAACAAAGAAAAAATGAAATATTTCATTATGATACATGAAATAATCTAAAAATCCAATGTATTTCAACGTATTCATGCACATACAAGGGAAATATATGTGTTATTTATATTTTTATGATAGATATTTTACTTTTAATGAATGAAATTTGTTTTTGCACTCTTCTTATGTCATTTAACACTCTTGAACAAATACGCCTTTTGATCATCATGATTCGTGCAATAAATAATCGCTTTTTATTTCATATCAAAAATTGATTTTTGATCTCAACTCATGTTCATGGTGATGTTGATGATGATGAGTAGCATCATCCTGGTCATATTTCTGAATGAATGATTGAAATAAGAGTATCATATTTTTTTGTGTATTGTTCAAGTGAAATGTTTGCAAAAAAGGTATATATAAATAGAATGGGAGGAGGGACAGTAAGGGGTCGAATAAAACGTTTTCATTATTATTTTTTTTTGTTATATTTTGAATTGAAAACTGGAAAGGAATTGTATTGTTTTTGTTCATCATCTCATATTAATGTGAAAAATTACGTGAATAAACGAAAAAATAAGGAAAAAATTTGCAATCATTCATGTTTTATAAGAACATACAAGCAACCATTAACCCTGAAGGCCTTTGATCTTTCATAAATATACATTTTTACCTTTATAAACATATTTTTTCTTCTTTTTTTTTTGATTTCCTGCTATTAATATAACTTTTACGTCTATCACAGTACTTTGAAACACTTGAATTATGCTCTCATGCCCTTTAACAATAAGGAATCAGGAAAATCTATTATACAAAAATGGGGGGATGATATAAACTCATTTTTTTTTTGATTATTTTGACATGCATGTAAAATGGTCGTAAGAGATCTCAGGTGAAGAAATTCCTTTTCAAGCAGTAAAAAAATAGACGATTTCCTTACCTTTATATTGATATTATTTGTTTTACTCAATATCATTATTAAATTGAATTACGAGTCACTTTCAAATAAAAATATGCATGAAATGTAAAGGGTTGAAAATTCAAGGGAGTTTCCATGTGTATCGTGTTTCTCTCACATTTTTTCCATTTCAAAGTCATTAACAGTTCAGCTCTTAATTTAATTTATTGTGTCCTCTTGACAATAAATAAAGAACTATAAACGCGTATATTAAATTTAATGTAAATATAATTCCATTATTACCACACTTCGATTCGGGGTTTATTATATGTGAACATAAACACTGTCGCAGTCATTAAACTAATTAATTTAAAGAGCGGGAAATTAAAACAGGACTAAAATTGCGACGAATTACTACACGATATAATGGTCGAGTGGTTTATTGTCATGTATGAGACGTTAAATTACTCTGAATGAAGCTTCCCCTATTTTATTTATTATTACATTTGAATATTTTAAATTAAAAACAACATTTTTTTGACGGTGAATTGTATTGTGGTGGACACAATTAAATGTGATTGAATTAAAATCTTGTAATTTGAGGATAAAAAAGGTATAGAATTACAATGAGAATAATATGTAAACAAATAACTTTTTTACAAATAGAATAAAATCAAAGTAATTCAAGGACCATTAACGACTTAATTGGAAAGATGAAACACAATTCAGTGATAGGACACTGAGGATAGGACAGCATGGCTTATATGAAAGGTGAACATTTTGAAAGTTTCTTTTAAAATATTGCTAGATGATGAATTTTAACGGTTATTTTTTGAATTTGTAGCTCTTGAACCCATTTTGACCCTGATCTCAGTTTAATAAGCACGGACATACATTTAAATATGCGTAATTGGTGAAAAGCAAGAGAAAAACGAATTAAATTTTATTTACAAAGTATTCTATTGTTAGTTCACTTTTTCGCCAAGATTCTACCGCTGCGCTGTTAAACAGTATGATGATCAGATTGACCAGTATCGTACTTAGAATTGTTGTTGGTATATCCACGTATATGACATTCCATACGCGCGAAAAAAACAGTGTAAAATGTTAGATTGGCGCTTTACGTGGCTATTTTCGTAACTATTCATTAAAATAATGCAAAAATTTCTATTAGTTCATTTAATTGCCGGTTCATTAGTTTGGCGCTATTTTTTTCTTTAATATACGTTGTATATTTACCGGTCACAATAGTTCAAACTAGTGTCTTAGGTATTTAAGCTCTCGAGCCCTAATGAACAAAATCTGCTTCGAAGAGGAAGAAACTGCTGCATATCCCTTTGTATCTCCTGTAATTTTTTGTTTCATTTCAAAGTTAAAATCCAACAAGGATTGAATCAAAATTTATTGATTTTTTAAAAGGTGTTTAACCTTTTTTTTGAAGGTAATTTTAATATAATGTTCAATTTTAAATATTATATTGTATAAATTTTTTTTCTAATGCATTCTATTAAATTTAATATAAAAACTATTATAAAATAATCGTACTATGAATTGTCACTTCATTTCATATGCAAATTGAAAACAACGACATATTCTAAAGAAATGCTTTACTTTACATTTCATTTTATTGTCTTTAACCCTTATGGACCCTGATGGGTTTTGATTTCGATCGAATAGTAGATAATGAGTCGATAGTATTTTATTTGAATTTTGAACTAGTATGTCACTGGGCTCTCTGACATTTCTTACTTTGTAATGGGTTTTTAAGCAAAATTCAAGGAAAAAGGTAAAATAATTTAAGGGACGTTTTGAACCAGGGTAGGGCTTTGAAGCTCCGGCCTATAATGATTATATTTACACTTTAATCATAAATTTCTCATATAAGTCCTATAGACTTCCATTCACAAAAATTTTGACATGTAATTTGACATTTATGTATTAAAATTTCCCTTTGACCTGCTATGGGTTAAAAACTTTAAACTTGTATTAGACTATTTGAAGACATTTGACCCTTTTATAAATAACTAATCGTATATTTGTTTATACATTGATATGATACTAAAAAGCAAAATTAGAAGGAAATTACACTTTTATACGTTTTATGTCATCATATCCTCTTTAACCTGACACACAGTTTTCAATCCAAAACAAATTTGATTATTATTTTTGCATTTTAGTGTGAAATTTTACAAAGGAATGTTTTTTTGTCAAAATATTGAATCTCCTTCTCCTCATCACACTTTAAGTTTAATATTAGATTTGCATGTAAATACAAATTTATTTCAATTGCAAAATTTATGTCTTACATATAAATAAATTATTTAATATCGCAGATATAAAAACGTGACACTAAATAAATTTGCTATTTGAATCATTTATTTCAAATTTAAAATTTATACATAACAAAAAAGTGCTAAATCTTTAGTTTCATATACAAATTCACGTAATTCATGGAGTTTCTCTTTATTATTTCATAATGTGTATTTTTGTTGCAAAGAATCCGTTTTGTAAGTTCAAGTAATATTCAAAGTTTATTTCTTAATTAGCATGTGTGGACTGTTGAATTATTTACGGGTTTTTTTCAAATATTAACGTCATTAATGACAAAGCTCATTTAAATAACGTTCCATATAATTTGAAGTGATGTAGGTCAGAATGGGTTAACATTAAAATCGGATGATATATTTCTGCAAATTTGAATCAATTTCAAATAAAAAAAATCAAATTATATGTTTTTTGTATCGCACTATCCACTGTCCAAATCAGATTCTACTACCTTTAAGAATGCTACAAGAAACATATAATAAAGCATAATTATTGTAGTCTTGTTATTTTCATTTTAACATATTTTAATGTTGTTCTTTTACGATTGTGGATTGCTTCTTGTTCTTCCATGGACTGATGAAATGCAATTGTATCTTACTCTCAACTTTTATTCAAATAAGAATTTAATGACAGAATCTTAATTTTATTTTATTTTAAAAGGTATTCATACTCAGTAACATTGTTAAGTCATCATGACCATCACAATCATCATCATCATCGTCAATGGTAAGAAATATTTCTTTAACATAAAAATGATTTAATATCATATTCAAATATAAAATGAAGGTAACTCACATTATTTATGATTTTGATTCAAGAGAGAGACATGACATGACAATAAGAGCCAACAATAAAATATAAATAACAGCAGTGAGTAACCTAGTTAATTTTTACAAATACCTTGCTCTTGTTCTCTGATGTATTCCATGTTGTTTACATTGTAATGACAAGAAACTACAAGATCAGGTTAAAGCTGATGTAAAAAATTTTTGTGCGGCTTCGGTTTGTAATTCAATCTTATTTTCATTGTTTTGGTTTATTTGCAATCGATTCAATGAATTTTGTTGAAAAAAATACTACGAAATTTGATGGAATTTATACTTTGTTTTCGCACTCGTAATTAAAGTTAACATAGGACATAGCTTTAAGTGAACATACATTTTAATATAAAGCTCAAAATAAAAAGAACGCTTGATGGAACACTAGAATTCGCTATCGTAAAGCAACTCATACAGATCGCTATATTGCGGTAGATTCTCATCATCACGAAGCACATAAGCAAGCGTCATTCCACACCATGATCTTAAGATTGGTGAACATTCCCATGAACGAAAGAGATATTCATGGCGAAAAGAAAATTTTGTCAATAAGATCTTAAGAAGAACCACACAACAATTCGTCGACATACAACATTAACTATTAACTAGATCTACATACACTCATTAAAATTTCCTTCAAAACTAATAGTCTATCAAATCCGCTTTTGACAGCTTTTAAAAAGTATAATATCACCATTGTCACCAGTCATACATGCACTTTGAAACAAAAATTATGTAACTACAAAGACAAACAGTCTCCATTAACAACTGCTGGAATATATAAAATATCATGCCTAAAATGAAATTCAAAGTAAATTGGACAAAATAGACGAGCTATGATCGATTGTCTCAAGGAACATAAAAGCACTACTGACAATGGTTACATCGAAAGAAGTAGCGTTGCTGAACATATGATAAGTGCAAAACGTGTGAAATATGTAATGGGTCTTAATAATTAAATACATAGGAATCATTATTCATCTCCAACTCAATTGACTCACATGCTATTATTTTCAAAAAGTTTTGGTGTAAATTCATAAATCAAAGGTTTTTTATTTAACACTCATCCAGTAGTTTTAGAGTCCGTAACCTCCCGGTTAAGTGTTTGAAAAATCCTTAACCATAGAAGTTCGGTCCAAAATGTGTTAATGGCTCGCCCGCGGAGTAAACCACCATCAGATTTCATTCAATCTCTTATTCAGATTTATTGATATCCTTAAATTGTGGCCAATAAAATATTTTAATGCGAAAATAAAATAACAAATTCCATAAAAAGTAAAATTATTCCTTTCCAAGAAAGCAAAAAAATCACCGAGAATACTAAAACAAAAAAAAATAATTAATGAATGCCTCAAAACATTTTACTACAATTCATCACATTTTTTTTCATAATTCGATACAAAAACAAAACAATTCTCTCTCTCTCTCGTTGTCATATTAGTCACTCAATATACTACACAAACAAAAAAACTCTCATATTTATATAAAGTGTAAATGTATTCGAAAAGGGAATTCTTCCTCTATATAAAACAAAATAATACAATACAAATTTCATCCGCACTTTTGAACTCATAGATGTTTTTTATGTATGTATTGCATGTGTTAATATTGAGTAACCTTGTTTTTTTTTTATATACGGAGCATGTTATTGAGCACAATAAACAAAAAGTAGTATGGTTTAGTACATTATCGTTGTTCAAGCAAGCAATACACTTATCGCAACATGTTATTCCAAAGTGTTTTCATACAAAAAATATAATTATTGTCTCATTTATTAGTTAGTAATATTTATTTTTTAAGTTAATTATACACATTTTCATATGATGATGATAAAATAAAACAATTAAATTAATCAAAAAATTGAAATTGAATTGGGATCAATATAAAAATATCATAAAATAATAAAATTCAAGTAAAAAAAATAGTAAATCATGCTATTTTACGTAAGATTCATACAAAAAACTTAATAATTGTGTAAATATGAAAATAAATTTAAAAAAACGCAACTCATTCGATTTGATACTTATGTTTACTTGAAAAAAAAAATTAAAAACCACATTGGCACATAAAATTATGAAAAAATTACAATTTTTTATGATAAAATTGAGTGAAAATTAATAAAAAAAAAAATTATTATAGATAAATTATATTTATTTATATTGCGGTACAAATATTACACAATTCATGGGTTTGGAAAGTGTGCCATTTTGCCGATCATTAAATAAGATATCTCTATAACTAGACAACGAAACGATACAAGCAAACTGAGTGGCCTTAAAGAATTCGTTAAAAACATATAAAATTAAGACAAAAAAAATATATGTGTCAAATGAATGTTTGCTAAAAATATATGAAATTTTAGCATGGGAAAAATTAAATAACTGCAAAATGTGTGTTTTTAATTTTTGTTTTGTCGAACCATCACTTAAAAAATAACTTGAAGTGAAAACAACGGACATTGTTGCAAAATTTAAAGAAAAAATACAATTATTATTACAATAATAACAAAAATAAACAATAAATTTAATCACAGTTCAACAAATAAAAAAATGATATTTTGATTTTCTTGTAAGAGGATTCATTTCAAATGATATTTCAATTAAATTTTACTTCTGTATGGATTTCTATGGGATTTATACGTGTTAAAAATCTCTTTTGTTAAGAAAATCTAAAAAACCAAATACATCGATTTTATGACTGCTCTATATTTCGTTTTTGTAACACTATGAAACCATAATTTTTAGAGGATTACAGTAATGTTTAATTTCGGATTACAAAATAATTAATTTATACTTAGTCTTCGCAAATTTACGTTGAATTATTGCGGTATTCAGTAATTATTACTATGAAAATAAATAAAAAATTAGTTAAAAATAAATATTAGTTCAAGAAATCGGTTCAATTAACCCTTTGCGTGCATGTGGTTATGTTCAGCTTTGTACAACATTTCTGTACGATCTTTTGCGTGGATTTTTTCTCGAATTTTTAAATTAAACTTAAAAATTTGGTCCAAGCATTTGGCCTTTCGTGGGTAACAACGGGCTTATATAAAAATTTAAAGTACTAGGCTCTAACACCTACTTTGAGGTCACTTTTCTCGTTCAAATCAAAAAAAATTCTTTGCCAATCTTTTTTAGAGTCTAAATTTAAGATATTTTACATCAAACGGTTGAATCGTTTTGAATTTTAACCTTAAACTAAAAAATAATGAGCTTAACTTTTAAGGAAAGTCGTGTTTTTTTCTCTCGTACAAGGTTTCTGTGTAGGTTTCTAGGTTGTATTGGCTCTCGTGTTAAATTTTTATATGAAACCTAAAATTTTCGGCAAAGAGAAAAGTTTTCATTTTAACCTAAAGAATAAATCATGGAAGAACTTTTTGTTCAAAGCTCAATATTTTAGGAGCCGCGGTTAAAAAATGGGCTAAAAAATTAAAAAAGCATTGAATAGGCGCTTTTAAGGCAAATTCAAAATTTCTATTTCAATGAAAATTTGTTACAAGCCACATTTTTGAATGGAAATTCTAAAAATCAAGGTCTAAACGTGGATTAATCATTGTCCCTGATCATGCGAGCAATAGATTCTGAATTTTCGACCAATTTTGCCTTAAAATGCAGCCTGAATCCCATAATTTTAATATCTTCTCAAGAGAGTGCACAAAAAATTTCTTCTATGACTTAATTTTCATTTAAACAAAAAATTAATTAAATTTAATGAAGCGTTAAGTGCAAACATAAAATTTTTTAATATACATTATAATCTAGAAATAAATATCATTATCGAATAGTTACCCGAGTCAAGTGCACACAATCACAAGAGATAAGATTCAAAAAATTTATAATAATAAAATTGTATTACAATTATAAAATGAAATAAAATTAAATTTAATACATTCTTAGGATTGTCTTGTGCACAAAGTTCGTTGCTTATTTGCACTTGATGATGTAAAAATATTTAGCTACCGACGACACACGGCACGGTGTGTGTTAAATAATAATTTTTTTATCATCATAGATACAATTACGTTGAAAATTTTTTTTACGAATTCATTCTTTAAATTTTGTTTTAATTTCAACAGAATCAACAAAAGAAAAGATGAGCCATAATGAAACGATATCATTATCACCTGTATTAGTACTGATAAACTTTAGTGAGCGAAGGACGTGTGTGTGAAAAAAAAAATTATATACAAAATTAGTTAAAATTTAAATTAAAATGAAATAATAATACAATGAATAAGTAAAATTTTAAAAGGAACAGAAAAAAACTAATTAAATGAAAACATCTGCCTACAAACAAACAAACAAATTACAACAAAAAATTGAGTAACATACTGCCAAGGAAAGTGAAATTAAAAATAATATCAAAAAAATGCATTTTCATCACAACATAATTGGATTAATATTAATTTTCTTATTAGTAATAAGGTGAGTTTGAATTGAAATGAAATTTCAATCGACATCTGTTTAAATGATGACAAATAATACGATGAATGTCCAAAGGGTAACAATATTACTTCAATTATACACTGTCCATATGTGTTAATCATTGAACTGTCATTATCTTATCAAGAGTTTCATATGAACGGTTAAGTAATAATAAAATTGGGATTTTAAAATGATTTTTCTTATTTTATTTTAAATTAATCACTTAATTTAAGGGAGCAACTTTTGGATTTTGAACATAAATTTAATGGATTTTAATTTAAATTGAAGCAATTTTGGTTTTTTTTTTGAAGGGAAATCATTGAATTGAATGAAAGTGTGGTTAAAGGATGTCTGTCTGAACAAATATAGACCTCTAACTGTGAAAATTCGTTTATGCTTTTAATGAAATTGAGGCACTTCAATGTGATTAAGAAGTTTTTTTGAAGAGGACTCACTTAATCTAAATACATTAAATGGAAGTCGGATAGATGGCGCTGCATGCAACAACTTTAAAAATGTACTTTGTGAATTTTCTCACCTGAATTTCGAATTGGGGACTGAAATGTGCATTTAAAACAAAATCTTAAGACATTTTTGTAATCAAAATGTAAGAAATTGAGAAAAATCTCTTAATAGATGGCGCTTTTTAATAAAAAAAACGTCAAATATGCCAAATTTATCACAAAGTACTTCAAATTAAATATTTTTTGATTCAGAACTGAATAATTTTTAATAATCTTTGGTACTTTAGGTAATCAAAATCGTCAACTTTCCTTTCATAGATGGCGCTTTTACACAAAAATCGTCTGTAACGTAATTTTAAAGTCATTTCCTTTTAAAAAATGACCATCAATCGACTTTTCAATCAAAGTCATCATTGAAAATGTCAAAGCCCTCCCCTCCATTTGCATAAAATATACCGATAATGTCAATTCAAAATGAAACATCCTGTCATTTTTCTTCTAACTGTTTTTCAATTAAAATGAAAAATTCATCACAATATTGATTAACTTTCAAATATACACGAATTTGATTAAATATTTGCGATGATTTGAATCAACATTGAATTGAATTGAATTGAATTGATAAAATTCATACAAATCAAAAACTGAAAAAAATGAATAAAATAAAGAAAGTTCAAAAACCCCTCATCGTCGTATGTGGTTGAGCAGTGACCATTATTATGTTCATTGTTCTCGTTTTTTTTTGAAATGACACGAGACTTGTTTCATATAAAAAAAATACAACAATAAAATTACTGAAATGAAATAAAATGAAATATCACATTTACCAAAATGTGTAGACTCAAAGAATCGATTAACATCTATTAATAATAAAAATGTCAGCATTTTCAAATGAATGATGTGCTAGAGAATGTGTTCTAAATGGATTTTTAACTGAAGTATTTTGTGTGGTTTATTTTTCTTGTATGTGTGGGAGAAAAATGCATTTTTTATTTATTGTCATTATTTTGAATCATTATTTTCAATTTTTAATAGTTGTCAGTAGCAATTCAATCGATATGTTAAAGGTTTTTTTATGTGATATCAAATAAAAATGAGATGAAAATGTCTTGATTTACAATAAAAAGTTTTATATAAGGGCGTATAGTGATAAATTTTATGATGATGTTATCAATCAAAGTGATCTTATACCGGTTTATCCCCAGATGTAAAAACAATTTATTTAAGTTTTTTCATTTCATCTTATTTCGTTTCTTTCAACTTGTCTGTTTAATAGAACAAATACAGACATCGTCCATGTCAAATTTAAGACTATTAAAGGTAAAAGTGAGACAAACACACACACACTTATAACTCATAGCCCGGAAATGTATGTTGATGACAAAATGACAACAATAAACAATGAAAGATGTTTTTATTTTGGTTTACTGCAGATAAATAGATAAAATTTAAGGGACAATTAAACACACATGTTATTTCACATTTGAAATGACATGTCGTAATGAGTTATTGAATTATTTTGAACTGAATTCAAACAGATTATGAATCAATTTATATGAATTGGACATTTAATGTAATTCTATGAGACTCATTGAGACTAGAATTGTGTCCTTCTGGTCTTTAATGTGAGTTCAACCACGTATATGACATTCAATACGAGCAAAAAATCAGTATAAAATGTTAGATTGGCGCTTTACGTGGTCATTTTCGAAACTAATCATTAAAATAATGCAAAAATTTATGTTAGTTCATTTGATTGCCGTAAAGTTAGTTTGGCGCTATGTTTTCTCTATCATATACGTGGTTTAATCCTAAATCAGTCTTAACGAGATCAAATTTGAGACGCCCACTGGAAATATGTGATTTGGATATCCTTAATAAATGTATTAAGCCCTTAAAAAAGATTCTTGTAGTTCCATTTTTTGCCGTAATGAATATCTGTCTCTACTTGCCTTCAAAAGTCAAATGTAAAAATGGAAAAAACTTCCTAAAAAAGGATTAAAAGAAAATTTCGATGAGAAGTCCATATCAAATAAATATTTTTTACCAAAATAATGATCAGCTGATTGTCATAAAAACGCCATCTGGTGAGAATAGAAATGTTCTATGGAAACTTACGGGCTAAGTTCATAGAACAAAATTCATTTTGACGTTTGAAAATTCCATGTACAAAATTTTGAAGTTTCCGTATGTGTTTCTATAGAAAATAAACGTCAAATGAAATGTCAAGTGAAATCATATCCTATGGACTTTGCTAGTTCAAAATCTTGTATTGAAAAAAAGTCGCAAAAAACAAATTCCAATTCAACGTAAATTGATTAAAAATTGAACGCAAAACGATCGAAAAAAACATAATGTAATATGATTATGATATTAAATTCTCAACTTTCTCGTCTTTCATGACTAATTTTAACTTTTTAGTTACTCTTCATTTCATTTTTTCCAATTAAAGCGAAAGCCCTGATAACCATATTACATTACAGTACTCGCGTAACATGCACCAAATTCTCATTATTATTTTTCTTCATTCACATACTCAATCACATAATTACTGTAAGAGGCTTAGTTTTGTCTTAAGTAATGCCATGCCATGCCATTCTTGTGATAGCTTATTTGTTTTTTTGTATTTTATTTAAGTATTTTGGTCAAGAAATTGCGAAACAATATTTTTTTTGTTTGAAATGAAAACGAAAATGAAATTTAACGACTTATAATCGTGTCTAATTAGGAAAATAATAAAAGAAACCCTCTTTTTCTTGCGCATTGGTATGTATTTTGAACGCACTTCAATTAATTGAATCACTCATGCAACACACAATTCCTTTTTTTTCCTCTGTTTACTTTTATTTTCATTTTTTGGGTTTGAATATTGCACTGAATATACACGAAAAAGTCTTAATATGACTAAAAATGAGTGAATAAAAAAGGATAAAACATGCAATGATAACAATCATCTTGTTTCCCTTCAAAAAAAAAACAAGAAAAAAGGAAAAAAAATCTTCTCATCATTTGAAATATAAAACCTTTGATTCCCAAGAGACTTTTTTCATCTCATTTTATGTAGTGTAACAACATTATTAGGACACTTTACAATGAAATGAAACTTTTATTGGGTTGCATCGTAAATGGAAAAGTGTCAATTCAAATTCCAGCATTTGAAGTGAGAGCATGTTTGATTTTTATTACTTTTTATTGATTTATTTCATCACATTCAATGTAAAATGAGTGTTAGAAGGAAAATTATGGACATTAAATGACAAAATTTAACTGTAACGAACTTTTCACATAAGACCTGGACTCAATGAAACCATGATAGTGCCATTGTGGGGTTTTTACCGTTTTTTTTACCGTTAAAATTAAAATTCATCGATAATTTAAGCGAAATTTCTTATCAATTACGAGGGTACCCCAAAAAGGTGTGTCATTACAATTCCATTAAAAATATTTTTTCATTTTAATAATTTCCTATCAAAAAATTGCTATTTAATGATTTGACATTGTATTGACTGTGAATCGGTCATAGAATATTCTTTCCATTAAAAATAGTATCGGAAATATTCAAAAAAAAAAGAAAAAATTGATCGTAAACAAACATTTCATTTACGTATTTTTTCTGATTAGTCATCAAAAATAAGATTCTATGACTGTGATTCCAATGAATATTTGTAATAAAAAAAATCAAATAATGAGATACCTTTTTGCTGATTTATGACGTCATTTAACGTAATATCGCGTTAATTTCCGTTAAATTTGAATTTAATTAGAATAACTAACGCATAACTCCATTCAAAGGTCAATGAGTTTTTTTAGGGCTTATTCCGCATTTTAGTTTAAAAAAAACTGTATTTTTTTTCCTTACGCGTCATTATAAAATTATAAGTAAATAAAGTCAAGTGTCTGTGATCTGTGAGATAAATTGTGTTACAATCAATTATCATCGTAAAACAAGTGCTTACATGTCCGTGTACAGAGCGTGTATCTATAGAGATATGTAAAACAAGTATTGAAACATATAATTACATATCAATCAATGATTCTATTTTAAGTTACATTTAAAATAAAAACTAAAACAAATTGAATTTAAACCTTACTCTCTTAGTTTAAGGTCAATGTCTCAGACTCTCAGTCCAAATATGATTTTGATTAACTTTTAAATAGTAAAACCGGATAAAATTCAATGAAATATAATTTAAAATTGTTACAAAATCCATTTTTTATCGATAATATGTTAAAATATGCAACACTTCTGTAATTAACATGTATTTCATATTAGATTCCATTGAATGTGTGTGAACATGAATGATTTTAATATTTTTCACATTAATCATTCCATCATGAGATGAAATTTAAGATCTTGTGTTATTTCTTTTTTGTTTCAATCATTCAATCAGTCATCCAATGATATGATTTATTTAGATGTGGTCGTAATTGAAAAATGCTGATAATTCTGGAACAAAGAGAGTTAACTGCGCATTTTGTATGATATGTAAAAATTACTATGAAAAATGAGTTTGAATGAGAGAAAATGAGAAATTGAATCAAAATGATGAGTTATTAAGGTATTTGAGGGTCAGATTCGATGATTTCCAGGATTAAGTTTATGAAAAAGGGTTTTCAATTCATATAACGGACGGACTCAATTTCAAACTGTGCTCAAAAGCGCATTTTTTTGAAAAGTATTATCATAGTAATTTCAACTGATATGACATGCGATATCAAATTTAGTAATATTAAACTATTATTGTCACTTTTCTCTTTAAAAAATATAATAAGAAATTTGTGAAACGTAATCGTGAACGATCTTTACGAGCGCAATCCTATTAATAGAATTCCTCATTTTTGAAAATTGGATTATTTTGAAAAATTCGGCCACGTTGACTTTTTTCGCAATCAATGGTCTTTTTCGCTAGTCACGGTTTTGAAAACTCGACCAATTAAAATTGACCCAGACGGACGGCCATGCCAACGCATTTTTATTGCAAATCAACAGAAATGCGCTAAAAACCCATCAAAAGAACATAAACTAAAATTAAATTTAAATGAAGGTCGTCGTGCGAAATTGGGCAAACATTGAATTGATAATCAATCTATTATTGTGACTGATTGAGATATAAAATTGCTCTACTTATTAAAAATATACATGAAAATGTGACGAGGAATTTATTTTAAACAAAAATATCATTTAATGAGATATCAATAACGAATGAATTTAAATTTAAGTAGACATCCGAGTAAATTTTCATTGAGATTTATATTAAATTTTTTATTAAAAATGTTCTTTGATAATAAAACTAAATTTAAACAGATATCGACAAAATTCCCCTTGATAAAATTAAAGTTATGCAATGAATTTTACATTTAAATTTAATTTTTCATTTCAATTTCAATTCCAGTCGAGTCGTTAAAGCAACCAGTGATGATACAGATGTGCCAAATGAATATGGCGAGTACGAAGATGATGACGACGAGACAATTTCAAATCTAGACGGTGATTACAGTGATAAAGTGGAGACGCCCATTGAAATACCCCATAAACGTCAATTTCAAAGTATAACCACCCAAATTCCAATTGTAAATGAAGATTTTCTGTCAATTCAAGTTCAAAGCACATCACCTCCAACAAATAACACAATTTTATGCCCATCTGAATGTTACTGCATCCACAATTCAAAATTTTTCCTAAACTGCTCAAATCGAGACTTAACCCAAATACCAAAATATATACCAAATAATGTGTATGAAATAGATTTAAGCAATAATAATTTAAGTCAAGTGGATGTTGAAACATTTGCTAATCTACCAGAGTTGTATAAAATTAATTTAGCCAACAACCAGATTGAGGATATTGAACGAACAGCGTTCAGTGGATCAGATAATTTGCGGATAATTGATTTGACGAATAATTCCTTGTCACAAATACAGCCGGAGACGTTCAATGAGGCAACGAGATTAGAGCAATTATGGTTAGCGGGGAATCCCATTGAAATGCCAAATATTGGTCCATTTTTGGATCAGAAAGGACTCAAATTGCTGGATTTGGAGAACTGTAATTTGACTAACAGTGATTTGCAGGCTGATTTATTTAAGCCACTCATTGTCTTAAAGTCCCTCAATTTGATGCATAATTTTTTTGAAGGGGTATGATCTTGATTTCAATTTAAATTTAAAATAAAATTCATTTTTTTTTTCTTTTTCAATGTAGAGCATCAACACAAAAACATTTGAACCACTAGAAAACTTATACAAACTTCGCATCCCGGAAATATCAAAATATTCTATTAAAGAGCTGTGTAAATACTTGAAAGCAATTGATTTGATTGAAGTAGCAGATAATTACATGATAAGTTGTTTTGAGTTAGCAGCTGGATTAACTTTCGAGGAAAGTGTCATTCAAACATCGACTTATGGGCCAATTAAAGTGAATCTCGAAGGTAATTTCATTTAAAATTCACATTTTTAAGATATTCACTTCAATTTCACTTCAAATTCAGATTCAGGTCCCAATGAAGTGATTACAAGTGACGAGGAGGACGCAGATATAGATGAAACGAATCAGCAGAAAGACACTCCTGTGAGTGAAAAATCAGTTGAACGCAATGTGACGAATGAAATTCAAAACAAAGCAATTTCAACACGAGACAATGGAATACAGGAACATCAATTCGATCCAAATAGTACCGAAGAAAATGGAAGTGAATCTGATGTGACATCAAATAAAAAGTCGTTCAATTTAGCAGACATTCCCCAAGACACTATCAATCAAATTTTGATAGGTAAAAATGAATTTTAAGCATATAATGAACAAAAATATTAATTTTTAATTTCATTTCAAGGCCTCATCATATTAGTTGTCGTTGCAATAATTATCAGCATAATTTTCAGACGCGATTGTTGTGGAATTAAGACAAAATTATGTCGAACACGGAGACCACGACACACATCCGACCAAGTGAGACCGATACCGGAAGAAGTTCCACTCAACAAAATCACAACTACAACGTAAAATTTCATCTTGCCAACTCTTTTTTGTATCCTTATAACCTTATTATAATATTAAAATAATAGTTAAGAAAAAGAAATTTCTTGGTAGGATAAAGTAAAATTAATAATTAATTAAATTATTTTCAATTTATCTTAACTTTAAACCCCGATAGAATATTAAAATAGGTACGGAAATCAATATTTGACTATTAAATTGCAAGAAATAATAAAAAAAGTATTATTAATGGAACAAAAGGAAGATTTTTCATTATTCAATATAAGTAATTTGAATACACTTTAAGTGAGAAATGAAATGAAATAATGAAAAATCATCTTTTTTTAAAAACAAAAAAATATTTTACATTGAATTGAGAAGCAAAATAAATTCAAACGAATTTTTACAAATTCAGCGAGGATCTGAAATTGTTTAAAATTTCAAGGAAATACAAAAAATATTACATGTAAAAATATATTAAATGTAAATTGTAAGTGACCAGTACTATTTATTTGTAAAATATTTGATTAATTCTTAGTACGTTAAAATTATAATAAAAATTGTAATATTAGAAATTTATAATTTAGAACTGAAATTAAACGCTATTCTGTAGACGGCAATAAAAATTTATAGAAATTATGAGTGTTCGTTATTATTATTATTATTAAACTGACTGTAAAGAGGCGATTTCCTTTTTTTTTCTACATATGTGATTTAATTTAAATGCCAAATTCCAAACAGACAAAGAGTAGTCACTATGAATTTTTATGAGATATTAAAGGAAAAGAAAATTCTTGTATTGTAAAGAAATGGAATAAAAAAGTTACGACGGAAATAGGGCATTTTTTGTATTTACCACCAAATACAATGAATTTTTTTATTATGAAAATCAATATTTTTCGCATATTTTAAATGAAAAGTCGAATAAAATCAGTTTTCACAATAAAGATCATTGGTAAGAGGGTTTACCCTACGTACATTAACCCTTAAGCCATTAAATAATGTAGGCATTATTGAAGCGCCATCTGATGTAATAAAGGGAACGTTTGATTCCATTTAATTATTTACTTAAATTGACTGAAAAGTCAGGCAAAATTTGTCTTGTATGATTTTGAAGTCAATCGGCTATTTTGAGTTCATTGGCCATTTTAGGCTAGGTGACATATTTCAATGATTGGCGATATTTTTCAAGAAATGCAATAAAAAGTGTAAGTAGTTCAGCTATAATTACTTTTGAGATACTTGACAGGTCATGTCAGAGTACTCAGTAACTTAAAAATCAGTACATTTTTGAAAAACTGTCAAATTCAGCCTGTTCTCTGTCAAAAACATGACATTTCTTGCAAGACAAATCATATGCCAAAAATTATTTGATCTGGAAAAAGTCATAAGATAAGCCTCAAAAAAGCCAGAATATGAATTATCAAGATTTCATGACTAAACTACCCCTTTAGGCTTCAATTCTTAATTTTCAAATATGGTCATAAGGGAAAAGTCAATAGGGTAAAATATTAATTGACATTTACGGACTAAGTTCATGGAACAGAATTCATTTTGACGGATGAAAATTTCACATAAAATTTTTTTAAGTTTCCGTATGTGTATCTATAGAAAACGAACTGTCAAAACTAATCCGCCCCATTTGGTATGGGGTAGGCAAGCAAAACTAGACAATTCAATTTCCCTGAAAACAACAAAAATTTTGAATGTAAACATAATTGTTCAATCCAAATTTCTCTTTGAAAGAATACCACTTAATTGAAATAATCAATAAATGATGGATAATTCAACAAAACACAGTACCAGGTTTCTTTTTTTTTAATACTGTTAAAGTACCTACATAATCATGATACAAAAAAAAAATCGACCAGGTAACAAGGATTAAGATTGTATTTGACGCAAACAAAACACACAACTTTTAACACGAAGTTACAGTTGGTATTTGTACGTGATAATATACAAATAAATAATAATAATAAAAAACAACACTATTACACGAGGCTAATGTGCTCTATTGATTTTTCTGTTCAGCAATTTTTTACTTTGTTTGGCTTGGTAATTTTCAAAATAAATAGCATTAAAATGAAACTCATGGTGTTCCTTTAAAGTGAGTCAATAACGTGATCGGAACTGAAATTTATATTAAAAAAGGATGTTTTTCAAATTTCATTTTACTTAATTAAGATTCAAAACAAAATTCAAAAAGTCTGTTAATCCGATTAAAATTTTGCTTTAATTTGTTTCACGAAAACCCCACAAAAGACAATCAACAATAACATGACATTTTTTTTTGTTATGCTTGTTAAATCAATGTTCCAAAAATAAATTTTAAGTACATTCAGTATTGATTGAGTTCAATTCGCGATTCATGTTGAAATCGCAAAAATTCAAGCACTTCAAAGGTGAATGGCCAAAATATCTCTGATTTCACGAGTTCATTAAACAAAATTGTTATTTTTCACCTTAGTGAGATAACACAAAGTAATAAAAAGACAGAATTAAAGATAATTTTAAAGCACAATCTAATTATTTGCTGTATGAATTATCAGAATGACCGAGTTTGATTAGGTTTTAGTATCATTTTAAGTGGATTGTTTATTCATAAGTAAAATATATTTAGAGTTCAATTTTCTTTGTACTCACCTCCATCACTAGAAAAACATTGTGTTGTGATTCTTTACAGTCCAGTAATGCCACCACATTTTCATGATGCAGTTCTGTTAATTCTTTTAATATTTTTATCTCTTTACCTAAGAGATTTTGTGACTTAGCCAAACTCTTTTTTGTAATACTTTTGATGGCGACAGGAAAGTTTGTCTTCTAAAAATAGAGAAATAAAGAACAAAAAAAGATATCATTGTAAAATTTATTTGTATTTTAGACTTAAAATAGAAATTTTATGATTTTCATATCTTAGTTTATTTCATCTAAAACGCTCCATATTGAATTAAAATTTTTAAGTTATTCATTATCCAAACATTTACATTCAGTTTCACTTTATTTTGTAATTTATTTAGATAAAATCGGAAACAAAGAAATCGCATGAAAAATATAAATATTGATTCAGTATATGGATCAGTATTAATAGGTGGGTAAAATTTTATAATGACATCCAGTAATTGATAACAATATGTCGGTTTTGGCCAATTCACTGATTTCATGGAAACTCGACAAGAATCTTCTGTACAAGCACGTATAAGACATTGAAAAAATAGCGCCAAAACAACTTTACGGTAATTAAATAAACTAACTCAAATTTATACATTATTTTAATGGTTAGTTTCGAAAATGACCACGTAAAGCGCCAATACAACATTTTATACTGATTTTTTGATCGTATGGGATGTCATATACGTGGTACAAGTTTGCATACAAGCTTCTTATACAAGCTCACGAATCGTATATGGAAAAATTCAGAGGTAGTAACCAAAATATTTTTGATACACGAAATCTTTAAAATTGTTTCTAATCAAAATAACTTTTTAATTTATTTAACATGGTTTTAGTTATTTTTACACGATGTTTCCACCTTCAAAGTTCACTTTAAACTGACCTCGCCCACACATGATTTTTTACTCCCTGCCCATATTTCATTTTCTCTCCGTTCCTTCGACTCCCAGCTTACAACTCATAAAGCGTTTTTCTATATTTATTCCAATCACTTGTATCCACTGTACCGTTCTTGACCAGATCATTATATAATTGTATCTCTTTATAAGACAGCGAATTTTGATGTTTTTCTTTTTTAAAATTTGGCAGTCTATACAATTTATTCGATCTCAAAAAGTAGGGTTGAACATCACCAACATATGATAACTTGTTAGATAGATATTTTGCTAGTAAGCTCGGCGTTATTACTGATGGTCAGTCCCAACAAAGTGAAAGAAAATGAAACGAACTGTCTAGTAGCACTTCATACGGATTACATAATTGACTTTAACCCTCGCATTATTTTTCTTCATTGTCGAAAAATATGGAATATTGTAAGAGTTAGACGAAGGGAAAGTGAAGAAATATCAAAGCCATAAAAAAAAGTTGGGGCTAATAGGCGATGTCATATCCAACACAGTCCGATATTTTAAATTTTTACCCAAAATTTCTAAAATATCTGTAGTAATAAAGTACACCATTAAAAATTTAATTAATCATTATCGATTTTAAATGTAATTCAATATTCGCTTTAAATTTAGAAATTAAGCTATAATTAACTTAAAAGTTCAAAGGTTAAAATAACCTTTAATTTCATATTAGAACTTTCTTTTTAAAAACAATTTAGTACACTAGCAATAAATGAATTAACGTATCCCAGTAAGTATTGAATCGATGCCAGCTAAAAACCAAAACTAGTTCCAACATGTCTGGCTACATTGTTATTATAAATTATAATAACTGATCATTTTTGAATGATAATTTCATCATCTTTTTATATTTCCCATCTACACACATTTTATCAACGTCATATTATAAGTGTGTTAATCAATTCAAAACAAAACAAAACTCAAAAAAAAAATGAAATTGATAAGAGGATTCAATAATTGATACACAAATGCTCAAAATATGTGTCAAATTAATTCAAATAATGAAAATTTACATGAAGTAGGTCTAGTACAGCTCTGTTCTATTTAATTAAATTGTTAGCAATTTTTTTGTTGTTGTGTATAACGATAAAATAAAATAAAAATATATTATCATTATTGTGTCTAATAAATATAAAATGTTTGATTATTAAATATTATATTATAATCGACGTGTGGATTGAACATGAATTTGATTTGATTTGATGTACACGGTTTATAAACTTGAATTGCTTATGTGATACGGAAACAAAAAAAAATAGTACTTAAAGTTCATTAGAAATTGAAAAATTGAATGAGCTCGGTTTTTGATGGAATGGGACTCATTCAGGTCGAAATTTTGCCTGAACGAGAGCCGTCATGACACAATTCGAATTTTATTTCAGGACAAGCCAGTCAAAGCCACTATGGATAAAACAAATTGATGATTCAAATGATTGAAAGGACCAAAGATAATCGAATTTGTTCGATTTTGAGTCAGAAAATATTTGGTTTTATTTTTTTTTCACCTGACAGGCCTTGGTGCCAACCTTTAAGTGTGTATGGAAAGTCTGTAGAGCTACACCATGGCCCTTAATCGTTTCGCCACTTCAATACGAGGCCAAATTTATAAAAAATGAGTATTTTTTGAATTTGAAGTTTCCGTATGTGTTTCTATAGAAAATAAACGTTAAATGAAATGTCAAGTGAAATTCTATTCTATGGACTTTGTTAGTTAGGTTCAAAGTCAAGACACTCGATGTCAATTTATCAGAAATTAATGAACCCCCTTTGAATTCGTTCTTCACAGCAATCTCTAATTCACATTTTTTTTCATAATAAATTATGCGAAATACAACAAAAAATATTTCTTGAATCAGTCTATCTTCAAATGACCTCGATACGAATCTTGACAACGTTTATCACCACCACGTTTTTTTCTTTTGAACAAAGAAACTTCCATATTTAAACTCCTCTTTTCACTGTATCCAAAATTAATTAGATTAGACAACACTCATATACACGACAAAACACCTACCTTTCGATGTCTGCCTTTAAATACAACAGCAAAAGCTCCATGTCCAATGAGATCTTTGCTGTTGTATTCGAAATCACCAACAATTTCCATGATTTTCGTGGTATTTTATCCCTTATTTTATATTTTTATAATTTATTTTGATTGTGAATTGTTTTCTATTTCATTGTTATTATTATTTTTATGACAGATTTGCTTCTGTGTAATAATTTTTGTTACTTTATTATGATTTTTTTTTTCTTTCATTTACACAACAAAACTATTTCTTTTGTTCGCATGAAAATGCATCATGTTCACACTTGTTTCGCAATATCTTGCACTTGTATTTTTTCTTAATTTGATTTGAATTTCAACGATTAAAAAGGAAATTAAATGACGAATTCTCTTGAACTTCTTTTTTCTTCTTTCCTTCCTTAAATCGATTTTTTCATTTGGAAAATTTTCTTTATTGGTATTTTTACGCGATAATCAGTCGGAACGCAGGCAAAATATAAAAATTAGGTTTTGGTTAACACGGTATTGCACTTAAATTATCATTTATTGTAATTAAACATAATTTTCCTAAATTAATATGGCAGAATTTTCACTTTTCTTCTCAATTTATTATATTTTGCGTTTCGTTTATTTTTTTGATTGAAAACGAAGTTGCTGTCCCTTCAAATATTTTTTCGTCTCGCAAAATTTGATCCCAGTGCACAATTGACCAGTGAACATTTTGCGATACATCGATTCTACAGTTATTCGACTTCGCAATTATTCGACACCCAAATGACGTTCATAATTATTCGACCTGTCAAAATCAATAAATCTTCAATAAAACATGTAAACAAAAAAAAGCACATTTTTTTTTCTAATTATTTTCGCGAAAATTAAAATAAATATGCCTTCCAAAAGAAAATATAAATGTGTAACCATAAGTGACAAACAGAAAATAATAAAAGAATATGAAAATGGTACACGTATAATGGATTTGTCGAAGAAATATAACATTCCACACAACACTATATCTGGCTTTATTAAAAATAAAGAAAATATTAATGAGATCACCGGTGTATTAAAAAAAAGAAAGAGATTATACAAAGCAAAATATCCTCACTTGGAAAATGCACTTCTTGAATATCTTTACAAATGCAGGGATTGTAATATACCCGTAATATTTGATCATATCTAATTAAATACAAAATTTGATAATTTAAATGCAATAATTTAAGAAACCATTCAAATGTGATTTATTGATTAAAAAATACATGTTCCTTTGTAATAAAAATGTAAAAAAAAAACTTTTCTTTTGAAATTTCTTTTTATTTATATTCGGTGAGTATTTAACGGTTATCGCAATAATTCGACTTCGCAGTTAGTCGACCGCCCAAAACCCGTCGAATTACTGTAGAAACGATGTATATTGATTAAGATTATAATCGTGTCAGGATGGTTTGAACAAAAACATTTTTTATTTTAATTTAATTCATTGAAATTGCAATTCAAATTAAAATTACGATTTTTTTGAAATTTATTTTAAAAAAGTTGATGGTTGATTTAATTTAAATGAAAATATGACAAGGTGATGAAATGAAATTTATAACCGATTGCAGTGCGAGTCGCTTGTCAAGATTTTGTTGCGATAGGGATTTTCTGAAACAATAACAAGGCAAAGCAAAAATCTAGTTTGCTTAACTAAAATAAACATTTTACTAAGTTAAAATTTGGCAAAAGTTAAAAATTCCTTGAAATTACTTTAGTTTTAATTGTCGTGTAACTCCGTAGCTAATTATTTTTAAGTGAAATCTGTTGGTTTGAATTAAAATTTTAAAAAGAAAAAACTTGGTCGTACACATCTTTAAATATATATAATTTTTTTTTGTTGTAATATATTATTACATGTATGTATTCGCATATAAAAATTTATATACATGAGACAGACACACGAAAGTGAGTGAAAGAAATGTTCATATGAAGAAAAAACAAAATTAGGTCAACACTTTCAACTATGATGCAAAATCAAGAAAATTTGAATGGCGAACGAGTGAAAATATCCTCAGGAATTTCAATTATTCCCACTGAAACAGATTACAGTGATTTAAAATTGAAAGAATTGGCATTGATGTCGTCATCCGAAACCAGTCCTCAACATAAAATTAACACAACAACAACAACAACTGACACACCACCAATAACAACAACAACAACATCAAGTACGCACCAGCCATTGGGACGACGTGAAAGTCTGGAAAATAAAACAGATAGTAATAAACAGCAGGAACAACAGTCAAAATCATCAATTTCGAAAAATCCAGTGCCTCAACGTCGAACAGCTGATGACTTTCGTTTTGGAAAGTCAATTGGCGAAGGTAGTTTCAGTACTGTCTACCTTGCCGAAGATATTCACACACGCAAAGAATATGCAATTAAAGTGTGTGACAAACACCACATAATACGTGAACATAAACAGGAATATATTAAACGTGAACGTGAAGTACTCAATTTGCTAAGTAACTGCCCGGGATTCGTTAATCTCTATTGCACATTTCAAGATACACGAAACTTATATTTTGTGATGACATATGCAAAAAATGGTGATCTCCTGCCCTATATTAACAAGGTGGGAAGTTTCGATTTAGACTGTACGAAATTTTATGCTGCCGAATTAGTACTCGCTATGGAACAAATGCACTGTAAAGGTGTCGCACATCGTGATCTTAAACCTGAAAATATTTTACTTGATGAAAATATGCATATACTCATTGCTGATTTTGGCTCAGCAAAAATTATACCTGGAGCTCAAGGCAAAACCCTGAAAAATGCAGATCCACAGGTAAATTCACCCAATTCAGCTCAATCTCGTGATGATAATAACGAGACTGCTAACAATGTGACACGCCGAAGGAAAAATAGTTTTGTTGGAACAGCACAGGTATGAAAATTTAATCAAATTAATTTAAAATTATATTTGCATTGTATTTTTTTGTGAATTTTAGTATGTGTCACCTGAAATTCTAAACGGCCAAGCAACATCCCGGGCAGCCGATTTATGGGCACTTGGATGTATTATATACCAAATGATATCTGGCTTACCTCCATTTCGTGGAGCCACTGAGTACCTTATATTTCAAAAAGTATTAAAAGCTGAGATGACCTTCCCGGAAGGTTTCGATAAAATAGTCGAAGATTTAGTTAAAAAATTGTTACGTGTAAATCCACTTGATCGTCTCGGAATGCAAGATACTGGAAGCACCTACGATTCACTTAGAAGTCATCCATTTTTCGAATCAATTTCATTTGATACCCTTCGAACGCAATCTTCACCTCCAATTTATCCATATTTGCCTGGACTCGAATCGGAAATAAATCAAAGCACTCAATATCGAGTTCCGGACTACATTGAACCAGGTTTGGGAGATGAACAACTTCGAAGATTGATTGGCATGGAAATTGGTACGTCAGAATCAATTTGTAGTTTACAGGAGATAAGTCGAAGTAGTACCGAAGATGATGTCACACGATCCGATAACCAGAATAATGAGCCAAAAACTATTTTAGATATAAGTGAAAGTGAACGTGTTCGTCGACTGGAAGATCAGGCAAAAAACAATAAATGGCATCCATTTTCAGATGGTGAATTAATATTAAAACAGGGATTTGTAAATAAACGTAAAGGACTTTTTGCGAGAAAACGAATGTTATTACTTACAACTGGGCCACGACTTATTTACATTGATCCCGTTCAAATGATCAAAAAAGGTGAAATACCATGGAGTGTCGCACTCCGAGTCGAGCCTAAGAATTTCAAAATATTTTTTGTACATACACCAAATCGTACATATTACCTAGACGATCCCGAGGGATTTGCCCTAAGTTGGTGTCGTGCAATAGACGAAGTCAGACATAAAACGTATGACAATGACACAAATAAAACTGAAAATTAATGTTCAAGTTAAAATTATATGATGATAATACTGCAATTCAAAATGAGATGATAAAAAAAGTATCCATTATATAAGAATTTTATCTAGTTCAATATATATATATATACAAGAGGCAAAGCCGTAGATAGTCAAATTTAAACAAAAAAAAAATAATTTTTTATTCATACATTTGCTAGAGGAATTTTAATTATTACTCTCCTCCAACATTTAAATATTAAAAAAAAATTGGATTTTATTAAATAAAAACCATTGATTTTGATCCAAATTTAGTACAATGATGTGTATAAAAAGGTCCTAGAAAAAAAAATAAAATATCCTATAAAGTTAAGGAATGAAGAAAAATTATTTAACATATTTAAGAAATAGTTAGATAAAAATATAACTTAACTTTAAACGAAACAAAAAAAATTATAATATATTAAATTAAATGATTAGAGAATTCGTTTTTTTTCTTGTTATTTTTTTAATTTAATTTTAAACATAGTTAAAATTTGTGTTGAAATTCTTTTTACCTTGCCACTACTTTTAAATATGTAAAAAAATGATGCAGCTCCTTTAAAATCGAAAGAAAATTAAAAAAAAACTCAAACATATTTATTTATATATAAAATAGGAAATTAATTTAAATAAATTAAATGAAAATTGTAATAATAATATTAATAATGTAAAATTATTTTTGTTGTTGTTTAAATAATTTATTATAAATCTTGATGCAATTATAAACTAAATTGAAGAAGAAAAAAAAATATAATAAATAAAGAAAATAACTAATTTTAGTGTAGATGAATTCAATTTTATTACTCATGCTGTTTCTTACAGCAAAATTCAGGCAAAATTATGAAATTTCCGTATCGGACAATTAAACAAAATTTGATATTGTTTTGATTGGAAAAACTTTGATACGATGAAGCTCGTTGTACTCATTTTTGGTCAATCTTAACGTCACTTTACATTGCTGTAACTTTTGATGAAACAACACCCCAAAGATAATTTTTGCACCGTTAAATCACTCAAATTCACACCTTTTTATCGATCATAAGATGATTAAAATCGGATCAAATTTGATATTGTTTTGATTGGAAAATTTTTGATACGATGCAGCTCGTTATACCCATTTTTGGTTAGTTTTAACGTCACTTTGCATTGCTGTAACTTTTGATCCGACAACATATCAAACATAATTTTTGCACCGTTAAATCACTCAAATTCACACCTTTTTATCGATCATAAGATGATTAAAATCGGATCAAATTTGATATTGTTTTGATTGGAAAAACTTTGATACGATGAAGCTCGTTGTACTCATTTTTGGTCAATCTTAACGTCACTTTACATTGCTGTAACTTTTGATGAAACAACACCCCAAAGATAATTTTTGCACCGTTAAATCACTCAAATTCACACCTTTTTATCGATCATAAGATGATTAAAATCGGATCAAATTTGATATTGTTTTGATTGGAAAAACTTTGATACGATGAAGCTCGTTGTACTCATTTTTGGTCAATCTTAACGTCACTTTACATTGCTGTAACTTTTGATGAAACAACACCCCAAAGATAATTTTTGCACCGTTAAATCACTCAAATTCACACCTTTTTATCGATCATAAGATGATTAAAATCGGATCAAATTTGATATTGTTTTGATTGGAAAAACTTTGATACGATGAAGCTCGTTGTACTCATTTTTGGTCAATCTTAACGTCACTTTACATTGCTGTAACTTTTGATGAAACAACACCCCAAAGATAATTTTTGCACCGTTAAATCACTCAAATTCACACCTTTTTATCGATCATAAGATGATTAAAATCGGATCAAATTTGATCCGATTTTAATCATCTTATGATCGATAAAAAGGTGTGAATTTGAGTGATTTAACGGTGCAAAAATTATCTTTGGGGTGTTGTTTCATCAAAAGTTACAGCAATGTAAAGTGACGTTAAGATTGACCAAAAATGAGTACAACGAGCTTCATCGTATCAAAGTTTTTCCAATCAAAACAATATCAAATTTGATCCGATTTTAATCATCTTATGATCGATAAAAAGGTGTGAATTTGAGTGATTTAACGGTGCAAAAATTATCTTTGGGGTGTTGTTTCATCAAAAGTTACAGCAATGTAAAGTGACGTTAAGATTGACCAAAAATGAGTACAACGAGCTTCATCGTATCAAAGTTTTTCCAACCAAAACAATATCAAATTTGATCCGATTTTAATCATCTTATGATCGATAAAAAGGTGTGAATTTGAGTGATTTAACGGTGCAAAAATTATCTTTGGGGTGTTGTTTCATCAAAAGTTACAGCAATGTAAAGTGACGTTAAGATTGACCAAAAATGAGTACAACGAGCTTCATCGTATCAAAGTTTTTCCAACCAAAACAATATCAAATTTGATATTGTTTTGATTGGAAAAACTTTGATACGATGAAGCTCGTTGTACTCATTTTTGGTCAATCTTAACGTCACTTTACATTGCTGTAACTTTTGATGAAATAACACCCCAAAGATAATTTTTGCACCGTTAAATCACTCAAATTCACACCTTTTTATCGATCATAAGATGATTAAAATCGGATCAAATTTGATATTGTTTTGGTTGGAAAAACTTTGATACGATGAAGCTCGTTGTACACATTTTTGGTCAATCTTAACGTCACTGTACATTGCTGTAACTTTTGATCAAGAAATATCATATTGATAATTTTTGCACCGTTAAATCACTCAAATTCACATTTTTTTAACGATCATAAGATGATTAAAATCGGATCAAATTTGATATTGTTTTGATTGGAAAAACTTTGATACGATGAAGCTCGTTGTAATCATTTTTGGTCAATCTTAACGTCACTTTACATGGCTGTAACTTTTGATCAAGAAATATCATATTGATGATTTTAACACCATTCAATCACTCAAATTTACACCTTTTTATCGATCATAAGATGATTAAAATCGGATCAAATTTGATATTGTTTTGATTGGAAAAACTTTGATACGATGAAGCTCGTTGTAATAATTTTTGGTCAATCTTAACGTCACTTTACATGGCTGTAACTTTTGATCAAGAAATATCATATTGATGATTTTAACACCATTCAATCACTCAAATTCACACCTTTTTATCGATCATAAGATGATTAAAATCGGATCAAATTTGATATTGTTTTGATTGGAAAAACTTTGATACGATGAAGCTCGTTGTAATAATTTTTGGTCAATCTTAACGTCACTTTACATGGCTGTAACTTTTGATCAAGAAATATCATATTGATAATTTTTGCACCGTTCAATCACTCAAATTCAAAATTTTTTATCGATCATAAAATGATTAAAATCGGATCAAATTTGATATTTTTTTGGTTGGAAAAACTTTCATGTGATTAATGATATTTTTTTTATTTAATTATCCACTTCGATACAAAGCAATTTATTTAATCGTTTATTTTTTTTTTGTACATTAACATTAAAAATTAACTTAAAATTTAATTTAATTTTAGATATCTCATCAATTTACTAATATTTTAATTTATAATTAAAAAAAAACAAGTGAGTTCTAAATTTCTGTTTCTTATCATTATAAAAATAACATTGAATTTTTTCTTTTGTTTTCATAAATATTTACATTCAATATTTATCTCTAATTTAATGATCTTGTGATTTTATGTGATATATTTTGAAAGATTATAATAAAAATTTAAGGTTTTATAGGATTTCTTTTAAGTGCGGTTCAAAGCTATTTTAACGTTATTTTCTATGAGCAGGAATTGAAGCAGGATAAAATTAAATTAAAGAGGATTTGAAAAACGTCTTTGGTTTCTTATATTTTAAATTATCATTTAAGTCACATTTCGTATGACTGTCACTTAAAATTTAATATTGTTCTATTTTTAAATTATAGTGAAAAGTTACAATTAACTTTTCGACTAGAACTCCACTTATCATTATTATTTTAGTTTGTTTTTCTACTGAAACTTGTCATTGCATTAAATGGATATGGTTTGAGAAGTAATTTGAGTAATTTTTTTAATATTCATCCCGATTTGTTTTTGTTATTTTTCTTTTAAAAAGTCTTTTCCTGTTTTTTTTATTCAATAAACGCACAATTTCAAGGCTGCTTGATTCTACTTTTCTTTTTAAATCTAAATTACAAAAATTTTGACATCAATTTAAAGTTAAAAGTAAAAAAATTGAAAAATAAATTGTTATTTGTCTTTTCTTTTCAAAAGTTAAAATGTTTCAAGGACGTTAAAATTTCATTTTTCGTCTATTTTTTCTAATTTCTCTATGAGTTTAATCTTGCTTTAAATTATCACCTTGACTTGAGCTTGCCGACATTGAAGGAGTATCTCGTTTTGGGGATTGTTGTTCACTTGCCGGTGATTCTTTTTCAGTCTGTAAAATGAAAATTAAATTTTATTATTTCCTGTTATGAAATTCATGGATAATTTAACTTACATCAAAAATTCTGTGCCATAAAACGCACCCATAAACAAAGAAAATTGATAATACAAATTGTATGAGAAGCCATACGATGATATTGAGTGCTTGAGTTCTCTCAAATAATTCTTTTCCATTTTTGATACATAAAATTGCTTCTGAGAACATAATTGCAACATATACCCAACATTGGGTACCAACGCGTTTGCATCTCGTGTCTGTAATATAAATGTAATATTGTCTCACTGAAGGTGCCACAAATAATCCTACGAGTAGAAGTCGTCCAATGACCAGAGGATGTGCAGGCGGCATTTCAAATATGTGTTTTAAGAAAAATGTGTTTAATTCCGTTAATTGCCAAAATATGACCAGCTGACACACAGCAAAGAATCGCATGTAGGTACATTTGGGATCGAGCCATCTCACATGTGTCCAACTTTCTGGTGTAAATTGCATCATAGCTCTCTTTATCTTACCACGTGTACTTGAAATATCCTTAATACTAGCCCATTTATATTCACGCATTTCAAGGAGTTGGCACATTTTTAGTCCCACATAAATTCCTAGGCCATTACAAATTATCACATCTAAAATAATGGCATCCCACCAACATTCAACGAAATTTGGTAGTAAATGTGCGAAGGCGATTTCTGTGATTTCCCACATTGCAGAAATCGCCCATAGAATTCCCATGTGACGAATAAGGAGGGCTTTGAAGGTCCATCCAAGAAAATGACCCGTGCAAAAAACATCCACATTGGACCAAATACGCTCAAATGTGAGATCTGAACAATTAACGCCATATTCCTAAAAATAAATTGTGTTAGTCATTTACATTTCAAAAATTGAATACAATGTGGTACATCGGCTGATATTTTTTACTTCTCACGCCATATACGTGTAAGAGGGTAAAGGTCAATTTTTTTTAAATTTAAACGGGTACCCAGATAAGAATTCATTAACATCATGCCTCATTGTCTTATCAAATTAATTTTTTTTTACATACCTTTTCATCGTCAATGTGGAAGTCTTTTAGTTCCGGGAAGAACCAGTAAATTATGCCGTTAATTGTCTCGTAACTCTGGAACATGAGGAACATCACGAGGAGTAAATATAACACTGACAGTCCAAATAATATTCGCCAAACTGCTGGATGTGGTCTCGTAAAAGGTCCATTTGGGAATGTAAGAACTGATATGATTAGAAAAAAGAAAACTACACACAGCATACCAGCCCAAATATTCTCCTGCAAGTCATTCTGATCTCTAAAAAAATGTACAAAAAAAATTATAAACAAGGAAATGACTGATAAAATGTAAACATTTTTGATATTTTATTACTTTTATTTACAAACACGATAAAATTCAAGTAAAAAAACAACAAAGCATGGAATTTATTTTTAAAATTCAGATCATACGAACGAGGTTTTCAGAATAAGACGATTGTGTAACAATTCATTGGATGAAATTGAGGTTAGTTACACACACACAAAAGATTGAATAATTTAATTAAAAAAAAAAATATATCCGTACACAAGGATTATCGATTCCCTTACCTGACAAATGCAAAATACATAACACCAATTATCGATACAGCTAGTAGAGTGATTGTGTGTGGTTTATAGAAAAGTTCAATGCTAATTTCATCTACAGGTTTTTCATTGACCCGTTCGAAAGCCTCTCGTCGTTCCTCAGCATCATGAACACTTCTTGATCGTTGGCTTTGCATAAATCGAAACATTCTTTTGCCACTATTTGAGATTTGTAAATTGAACTAATAAATTATAAAATAACATTAATTATCCTAAAATTTTCCGACGAGTCCTTGATATTTTTACTATTTTTTTTTTAGCGCAATTAATTATCAATACGACTTTTTCAGTCAGTGTTTACTTTCATACTGCTGATTATGCGGGAAATAAAGCGATGCCTTATTTTAAATTATGACAATCGAAATATGGAAAAATAACCCACGAATGAGCTGGACTGAAGTTATCAACGACTTTATTTACGACCTTCTCAATCCGATCAGGGTTGTTTAGGATTTTGATACCCTGTTGCGACCGTGTCAAGCATTTGCAAGCTTTTTTCATTTTATTTCGGATTTTCCATAAACGATTTACGTGAAATGATGATAACGAATGTAGTTCATTGAATTTTTTTGTGAAAAGAGTAAAAATTGACCGAAAATCGAATAAACCCAAGTTCAGCGTTATCACGGATTAACTCCGGAGCGTTGAAATGGACAAAAGTCGTCAAATTTAGTTTTTCTGAATTCTCTTAAATCTATTGGCCCAAAAAATATAACGCCAAAACCAAAAAAATTGTTACTCGTGGCAGCTATTCAAATTTGCAGGTGTCTAGACCCCACAGAACCAAATTCTAAGCATTTCCAAATATGCAGGAACAAGAATTTTCAATAAAAGTTACAAAAATAAATTCTATAAATTATACTCTGAAAAATTCTTGAAAACCGAAAAATACCTTATTGAACCTAGTTAGCTCCCGTATTTTTATCCCGGAAATTTGGTGTGTCGTAAATTTATATAAAATTTAAATAAAATACTGAGTAGCAAAATTTTCTATGTGAAATTTTTAAACGTCAAAACAAATTTAAACCTATGACGCGTCATGACGTTCGTCTGTAATGGGTTAATCGAAATCGTTTACGATTCAATTCCATCATGTCAAAATCTTTCTTTCTGAATTTTCTGCCTACGAAGAAACACCAACATGACGTAAGTTCTTCAAATTTTTATTAAATTTAAACATTTTAACTTAATTTTCTTACTTAAAAATGTGCTTAAATTAAAAACAAAACAATATTTCACCCGAATAATATGAAGATTTATATTAAAAATATGAAATATCGTCTTAATTTTGATACAAAACATACCTCGTGGTTTTGAGGTTATGTTAAATTGTTAAAATTAATTGTAAATTAACTTTTATGCAATTCCATAACCAGTAGCTAACTGTCCTTTTAAAGTTAGGTGCATGGAATAGGTTGCTAGAATAAAAATCAACTTTTCCTAATTAGAGACTCTTCAAATCCACCCAAATTTTAATGGTGTTGAATTTGAACCTACGGAAACGTACAATGCAATGATGATTTACAGTTCAAATTGAAGTTTATTTTATAATTAAATTAAATTAATAATAATTTTTTATTTTGTTTTTTATTTACAGTTCCAAAGTCTCAAAGGATATCTTGTACGAGTGCGTTAATGAGGTCCTCACCAAGGCCACCGAAAAGAAACGTAACTTTTTGGAAACCGTTGAGCTCCAAATTGGCTTGAAGAATTATGATCCTCAAAAGGATAAGCGTTTCAGCGGCACTGTCAAGTACGTTATTACCTGACCTCTTGTTTAAACTCATGAAAATGTGAGAGAAATTTAATGAGAGTGTCAGGAAGCCACGATTGTGGCGGACCTGTACTCAGGGTCTTAAAATTAAATGAGGAGGTGATGGGAGACTATCACCGAAATACTTTTTTAAATTTAATTCTTTTACTTGACTCATTTATGTTGATGGTGAGTCTATCGATGATCACCAATCTGTTCCTTTTAAATTAATATTAATTCTACTTGAAATGAAAACTAAACATCATTTTTATGTTTTCCTCTCCAGATTGAAGTACATCCCCCGTCCAAAAATGCAAGTTTGTGTTCTCGGTGATCAACAACATTGTGACGAGGCTAAAGCTCTCGATATCCCATACATGGATGCTGAAGCATTGAAAAAACTCAACAAGAACAAGAAATTGGTTAAGAAACTAGCCAAGAAATATGATGCATTTTTAGCATCTGAATCATTGATTAAACAAATTCCACGTTTATTGGGTCCTGGTCTCAACAAGGCCGGCAAGTTTCCTGGTTTATTGGCACACAGTGAATCAATGACCCAAAAAATTGATGAAGTCAAGGCCACAATCAAATTCCAAATGAAGAAAGTCTTGTGTTTGTCAGTCGCTGTCGGTCACGTTAACATGACACCCGATGAGTTGGCCCAAAATGTTCACTTGTCAATCAACTTTTTGGTATCTTTGCTTAAAAAGCACTGGCAAAACGTTCGTTCATTACACATCAAATCATCAATGGGACCTCCACAACGTTTATACTAAATGTATAATTTGATCAATTTTGTTTACTTATGAAATTATTTTTCATAAGAAATAAAAAACAAATGAACTAAGAAAAAATGTGTTTTAATTGAATTTATTTTAAATTTCGGGTTCAAATTTGTTTTTGTTTCCTTGCGAACTAGAAAATTATTATCTATCTTCACTATTTTTTTTCAAATGATTTAAAAAGTGTTTCTAAATCACATTCTGAAATCGAAACATGACATCGAAATATTGATCATTATTGAGTCGTTCACGGATTTTTTTATCAATACCAAATGCATCAACTTTGCTCATTTTTATATTTTTTCAATTATTTGATTTCCTTTTTAAAGCTTACTTGATTATTTAACTTAATGAATTTGTAATTCAATTTTGCTTCGGTACTAAAGTGCTTGATGGTGAAATATGAAATGCGCCAAATGTAAATAAACCACCGATCGAGATAACATGACCGATTACTATTAACCCTTTCTCGTTCCCAGAAATATTTCCAGTTGGTAATTTTGATCAAATTTTGTGAAATGAAAATTTACAGGAAAAGCTTATACAAATACGTATAACTCCTATAGAATTATGCTAAGAAATTTCGCTATAAGAAAACCGTTGGGACACTGGAAAAGAAAGGGTTTAACGGATTAGTTATTGTTTTAGTATAGAAAAATTTGCTGATGATAAATCTTTTTGAAACTTGACATTGATATGGGCATACATAGCATAAACAAAAATATATTCATTTTTGAGAGCGTCAGCACTTTCAGCATTTTTATTTTAGACAAAAATTAAAGTAATTAAATTATGCTCTCAGTTAATTGATTTAAAATTATGTGGATCACAAAAAACAGTATTGTGCAAGCACTTTTTTCATTTTTAATTCCATACACCTTCTTATCATAAGAAATCAAACAGGGGAGTGTTGCCAATAAACATTTCAAGATGGAATTTGAAGCCGTGTCCTTATCATTCCTAAAGTTCAAATGATTATTACACTTTTCTAGCATTATTTGAACTGCAATATTTGCATAGTCTTTCATAAGTTGAGACAATAACCTCACATGCGTTCATTCAGTTTATGACATAAACTCCTTGAGGATGTTTAAGAAAATGTGACATTTAATTGAAGGTGTAAAACCCCAGAGTCATTACGAGAATTTTAAGAAATTTTGTGTTGGCAAAATAATTGGAGTTGCTGGAGCAAGTGATACTAGAAGTATCTTACCTTAACCGGGCTAGTACCTGCACCCTCATTGGGTCTATGTTGTGAACTATCATAATTTTTTTTCAACTCGTGTTACAGCTCTCACAAAAAAAGCACCATTATTGCTTCCTCGACCACAAATGCCTCTAGTAGGACTTACAATATTATTTTGTGAACTTCTTTTGCTGGATCGAATGCTTACCACATTATCAGCACAAGTAGTACTAGCTGATTTTAATCTACGATTACGTGTTTTCAAACACAAGCAATTGTGATACACCAACACAAAATGAACTTTAAAAAACTGACAGAAAAATTTGCTACCTTGCTAGCTGATAAAAAATAGTAATAAACAGTGGTATATTTTTTAAATGGACACACCGTATCTTCCTGATTAATAACAAGTCCTTTTCTATGTGGTACTTTGGAGGTATGTGTATTTTTTATTTACTGCAATTTAATTATATTTATAATTTCAGATCCTTCTTTGCTCATAGCATCCTTCATTCATCGCCTTGTATTAGGTGAACTCTAGTGAATTTTAACAAGTTCTCAGCCGTCACGGGTAGGTATGGTGTGAGAAAAAGTACTGGCCACTACATATTTAATGAAGTCAATTCTACAATTATAGACCATATCTTTAGATAGTTACGTCGACGAAATTTTAAAGTAATCAAAATGATAGAACGCTTGATGAAAATTTCCTTGTTCAACAACATGTTTAATGGACTTTTGAAGTTTAGTAAGACTTTGGCCTGGTTTTAAAGTCCCAAACCAAGAATCTAAAATCGCAAAATCTACTTAGACAAAAATTAAGATAATAATTACCTGCTGGATCTATCCGTGGAAGTGAAAAGATTATCACCCAAACACTTATTACAGAATTAACCAGGCGTCTCCATTACTATAATTCAAGTTTTTCCATCAAATCCATCATTACATCTCTTGAAGTTCTACCGCCAAAAAATAATTTTCCAAAAAAAACATCAAATTTAATTTATTTAAACAGATTTGTCTTTATTATGCATTTCTTTCTAACACTGTAACTTAAAAATTATAAAAAGGTGGTACATGAATATTTAATTGTTGTCATAATTTAATAACAGTTATATGAGGTTACAATTAATTAACATGGAAAAAATTATTGAAATTATGAGGTGAAAAAGCAGTGTGTTCAGCAAATTTAAAATTAAATTGAATACTGTTGTGGGTTAATGTTCTTCAAAACTGTTCGTTATTGTGCGTTTAGTTTAGCTGGTCATTAAATTCTAATGTAAGTTAACATTCCTTTTTTTGTATTATTTTTTTTTCTTTTATCTTAAATTTCTTATATATAAATATTATTTTATATTATTTATTTATATTTTAATAATATTTTAAGTGTTAATCATTATTATAAATAGAAAAAAATAGGAAAATAATACAATTAAAAGGAACCATCTGCTAATATTATTAAATATAATTATGATATAATTTTTTTTTCAAATGAAATAACTCTTTGATTAACTTTCATAAGAGTTTTTTTTTAACATTTTGTTTTAGATTGTCAGCCAGTAATGTCTATTTATAATAATAAATTAAATAAAGCTTTAAATTACACTGTTAAAATAAAATTAAATCCTAAATCTTAAGAAATTGTTCACCAAAATTATTTTTTTTTCATAGATTCCTGTTCAATTCCAAATTTGAATATTTTTTTATAAATTTATTTTAATTTAATTTAAAAAAAGTACGAAATCCTTTAAATTTTTGTTTCAATGAATGAATTTAAAAATATTTTTCTGTAATTTCATTAAGTACCATATTTTGTTTGATATTTTCTTTTATCTCTGTATGTATTGAATTTGGTATGAAATTTAAAGTGAACATAAAATTAAATTCTAATTACGGCCTAAAACTGACAAAACTCATATAATAATAATAAAATAATAAAAACGGTAAAGAATTCAATTAATTATAGTCTTACTCTCTAAGTTCAAAATGTTTAAAAATATGCTGAATTAATTTTTTGATCAACATATTTTTAAAGTTTATTTGAAATTGTCTCTTCCACTCAACTTCCATTTTGACATCTATAAACATACGCACTTATTGAAACGTCATCGTTCTTTTTCACGCAATTTTTGCAATGGCAACTGAAAAAAAATAAAAGTTAGATTTACGATTAGGGATAGGATTTAAATGGAAACTTACTCATTCATGATTTCGTAAGTAGGAATTCCACCAGTGTAGACGACCCATTTACATTGTTCATCTTTGTTACATTCTCGTGTTTGGGTTACAGTTTGTCTAGATTTTCGTATAAGTTGTTGCAACTGTAAGTAAATGTAAAAAGAAAAATATTCGTTAATGAATTTCAAAGTACCATGCGACTCCATTAATATGGAACGTTTTCAAGAATTTTGAAAAACTGTTAAATTTTCATAAGCTCCTAAATTTTTTAAAATATTTGTATAAATTAATTGTGCTTGCTAGAAAAAAACAATCCAAGTCCATCCCTGCATACAAGGATATCATATTTATTTCAAAGAATCCAATATTTGAAATAAAATTCAAACAATAATATTTTTTTCATCAGAAAATCAATTAAAATTTTATTCATCAGACAAATTTAATGTTTCACTACAAGCATTTTTTAATAGTAAATCTCATTATGGTTTCTAGAACATAAAAATTTATGTTTATTTTCGTCAATTTCATACTTCTTCTTAATTTTCCTTTTTAAAGTAATAAAAGGTAATAAAAAAGTGCTTTAAAATCGATTCACGAATAAGAGAAAACAACACACGAGTTTTGTTTTTTTTTTTTTATTACAATTTATATTTAAATTTATTATTTACAAACAAAAAAATGATAAAGCTGATGACGGTAATAAAAGGCATATAAAAATAAATAAATAAACATCGTCATTAAATATTTATATCAACACAAATCACCTTCTCACCCAATATCCAACAAAAAAATACAGAAGGCTTGTCAAAATAGAGGTATGCTCTTTATTATTAAATTTTTTGTAATCTTTGATTTAAATCTCATTTTTATTAAAATAAAAATGGGATGATATCATGTGATTTCTATGTAAATGTGTAATAATTCTAAAAAAATCGAGCAGAAATCACGTATGCAAATTTTTACAAAATCTTCCATTGAGAAAGTATTCTCTTTACAAGGCCGCCGATATTTTTATTGTGAAATCATTAAAATTAAAGATTTAAAAAATATATAAAAATCTCGTTTCAAATTTCTGGGAATTTTCGGATCTCTTTGAAAAAAAATTTAATATAACTAGAAAAAAGCAGAACTCACGTCATCATCCTATTAATTGAAGACATCAGGTGTCAATTTGGTTAAATCTGGTTTTGGTAAGTAAAATTATCTTTTTTCTCTCTTTCAATTTCTATTCAAATCTAACATTATCTAGTTTTGTGTGTGAAATTTTTTCATTTTTTCATATTCTAATAAGATTATTTCATCCTAAAATATTTTTAAATTTTTTAAAGTCTTATAGGAAATCAATTAGCATTAGTTTTAAATTTAACATAAAAAAGTTTAATAAGAAAATCAATGGTATTACTGATGATTTTGTGAAATTGCATCAGAAATTGTTCAGTTGAAAGAAAAAAATTATCTAGGTTTAAATTTTATTTTTTATTGCAACATATTCAACATGTCATTTAACATTGATTCAATTATCGACCTTAAACTTTTACATGTGTTGCTTCTGACAAAAAGTCATTTATCGTTATGTTATTATTATGAAAGTGTAGACATTTGTAAACAAAAAAATTAAGTTGATATGTAAAAAAATGCATTTAATGTAATTTATTTTAATTTTGTTACTGAGTAATGTTATTTTTGTTTGTTTTGTTTTAAATACCAACTTTTTAAATGTTATTATTAATTTGTTATTGGATATAAAGAATGTTAAATATTTTGAAATGTAAGCAAATATTTGATTAAAGGTATCCGAAGTTGAAGAAAAAATGTCAACACAGCAGATAATTAACCAAAGCACATCATGGAGTGATATTGGACCTTAATTAAATACAGAGACGAAAGAGCAGATGAAGCTGATGAGTGTGGTAAGTATTACTATCTTTAAATCATCATGATCTTACTTTGAGTATTGCATTATAAGCGTATTGGCAAAGAAAGGTCATCAATATCCGATCGCATCTGAAAATACCGGATAACAGCAGACTGGCCGATAATGTCAAATCGGATCAGATATATTGACCTATGCTCGAGTATTGCATTTGAGTAGTTGACAAAGGCCAGTGGTCATGACATTCTGGAAACTTCAATGTAAATAGCATGAACATAATAAGGCTCTATGAGACTGGGGTCGAGCCTTGTAATCTCTACGATACTCTTGAAATTAGATTAGAGATCAACTCAGTAAAGTGTCCACATCTTCTCAAGAATCTGATCAGAGTAGAAACATTCAGATTAGATGCTAGGTAAGGCCCATCCTAATATCGGTTCATGGAGTATGTTGTGCCTAGCATTTGAGATTCCCTAAAAACAGCTCCAAGCTGTTTCGTTAACTGTGAATGAAAATAATCATTCAATATCCTTTCAACGATGTATTTCAAAGCACAAAATAAATGTCTTACATTAACCTACACCATGCTAGACACAATGTCTAGCAATTTCAAAATATTACTGCACATGTTACTGCTGTAACCATATAAAATGTTCTATTTTTACACATATGTATATGAACATGAAATTAGTTTGACATGTGAATACAATCAGTTGCATCGTAAAAAGTTTCGGCAGACAGTCAAGAATTTCACTGCATTCATTCATATTAGATAATGTTTTCTTGTTACATCAGTCACAAGAGAAACCAATCGAATGTTTAACTTTTGATGCATGGAAAACACGTGACAAAAGAAACAAGACAAACTTTTTGTGCTTTGAAATTATTATATAACTGATTTTTGTTTACTGTGACTCACTTAAAATGTGAAAATCTATCACATGAATTATTACGTGGTAAATGGTCTGAGCACGTGTGATTTATATGTGGCAATGTGGTGAAATACATAGGAAAATGATATAAATTGGAATCGGAACAAAAAATTGTTTGGGTGTTTTTCTTTGAATAGTTCAGACAGTAAACAATTGTGACATTAGTCAGATAGTCCAATTTTTTGGATATGGGCCAATTATAATTTTAAAGATACATTTTAAAGAAAAAAAATTTGTCTCTTAAAAAGAAAATTACATCACCCAATATTTTTTACTTGAACCAAGAACTTACGTTCTTTTGATATAAATAAAAAAAGTTCTCGAAGAAAGTAATTTTTTTTATCCATGGACATGGAAATGAGACTTACAAGTCACACCTTCGCCCTTAAAACAAGACTTGAAAATTGTAGAAACTTCCTTTACCACGAACAGAGCTTGAAATGCACTTTTCATGTAAATTGTATCAAGGAAACAACTTCTTACGTCAATGAATGCTCAACATGAATATAAATTAAAAGTCTTATCAATTGAACTTTGATCTATATTCGATGATCACATCTCACGTGATATTATTCAAAAATCAATTTGACATTCTTTGAACTTCATAAAAAATTACTTCCTCTGAAACTTCAAATTTTTTTTTGTCAATGTTGTTGTTGATTTTTTTTTTTCTTCTTAAATTGAATTACATCAACATCATTATTATTGTTATTATTAAGTGTGACATTCTTACTTAAATTGGACGAATATATTAAACAAAAAAAATGATGCTGGGTGGCAATACTTTGATGTGAAAGTAAAATATTTTATCATAAAATTCAATTTGTTCAGCTATTAACATTAATATGAGCAAACCATATAAAAAAATAGGAAAAAAACCGCGAGCACGAAAAAAAATATACAGTCCTCAAAAAATCATAAAATTTAATAAACAATTATCTTTATTTTTTTTTTAAATAATACGCAATAAGCAAAGTTTAATACAAAAAAAAATATGAATTTTAATTTCATGGAAATGTTTCACTTCATTTTTTTATTTCAAAAAATAAAAATTACCGAAAAAAAATTTAAAAAATAAAAATAAGAAAATGAAAATTAAACTTACCTTAGAATTGGCGGGAGGAGATGCATCTGTAGGTGCAATACTAGCAACGGCTAATAAGACTGTGACGAATGCACACACTATGATTACTTTACTTGAAATCATCTTTTTAATTTTAAATTAAAATAGTATTTGGTTCAAAATTTTCCTTTAAAGCTCTTTGGGAGTTGAACACAATTTTCTTTCTTTGAAAAATTGCAGTAATTTTTTTTTTGATAAAACAAATCAAATTTTATTTTTTAAATAAATAAAAAAAGACTCTTTTTTTTGAAAATGTTATCTTTTACACTCAAAACCCAACTAGTGATTGAATGAATTACAAGAAAACGTTATCGAATTTATAGGTTTCTACCAAAAACCGATGCTATTCGTTTTTTTTCATACTTTTAAAATCGTCGTTATAAACGAACATATTCTGTACATGTATGTACACATACCTTCATATACCCGTACAAGTGTGTATGAATCGTCATAGTAAATATGCGTAAATGTATTATAAGTTGATACAAATAGTAAAAGAATGTAAAGAAAAAAAAACAAAAACAAAAAATTACAATGTTGTTGATTGTTAATATTATTATTATTATATTCTCTATGTTTTCATATTCATTCATGATTTCATGATGTGTGCGGGAGTATGTGAATGTATTTTGTAGTATAGTATAGTAAAAACTTATTGATAATAGTAATATAAATGTTTACTTTAATTTCTTGAATGAAAAATGTTGATAATGATTTTTTTTGTGTCTTTTTGTTTTAAAACGTATCAAATTATATTTTGTTGTTGTCGTTTTAAAATGAATACTATGAATCATTGGGAATTTTTGATTCATTTTAATGTAAAACATTGCCAAAAGCTAAATAACGAAAATTTCTTAGAAAAAAAATTAATGTTTTATGTAAAGACGCGGCTACTTTTTAATTTTGAAAGAGTTCAAGGTATATTTTAATTTTTTTTTAAATAAAACTATTAGTTACCATTTTTTGATAACCTTAAAATCGAATTCGAAAATTCTAGTAATTACAACATCTTTACAATGTGTATTAATTTTGTCATTATTTGTATAGGGTGATACGAGTTGTCCATTACAAATGTCTAACGGAAAATTTTCAATGCACATAAATGACTTTGAAATCGTCTGAGTAACCGGTAACCGGAATAGATCAAGTAAGTAAAGTATTATTCGTTACATTATAATCTGATATTGGATTTAGTTAAATATATATATATATTTTTTTATTTTAATGTTGGTGTTAACAGAGTTTTGCTACAAAACAGATGTATTGAATAACTTAGATGCCAAAAATATTTAAGAAAGAAAAATTCTGAAGACATTTTAAGTAAGTTTTTTTTTTTTAAATTTAAATGCAACATGCAAATATTAAAATACGAGGAAATAACTGATCAATTAACAACCATATAATAGAAGTATTAGATATAAGCAGATACTTTTGAAATTGCTCGTGTTTAATGTTGTTGTTAATACCTGATACCATTGGCAACCAACAAAACTACAGACCAATCTCAATTTTGCCCAGGATCAGTGAAAAGTTATTTTGTAAAAAAAATTGATTTCAAACATCAATTTGCCTGTGTGCAAGGACTCAGTTAAAAGAGGGATTCAGGTCCGGATTTTAAAGTTATGTTAATAAAACGTTTGAATTAATAGATCACTAAGACGTATCACGCACGATGAATAATATACCTTCAATCCTGCTAACAACTTTATGCGGATAACTTTAATATTATTGATACGATGGATCCGAATGTATTTAACAATAATGTTATTTCAAAATGTCACTGAAACGAATTTAAGAAGGTCAGACTTGAACAGAAATCAATAGAGCGTTAGCCACAAGTTCATGCTAAAGATCAAACACTACTAGTGATCGATGAGCACTTAGAATGAATTAGATTATTCAGAAGAAAAATAAATGCTCGAGAGTCATACATGGTTTTGGATAGAGCCACATTATAAGTATATGGAGGTCAACCTTATTTACGTGGCAATTAAATAGCAGCGTTATTGAATAGCCAAAAATCCACCATTAAAGAAAATGTTTTAAGTTCAAATCATTATGAAATACGAAAATACTTAACTATAATAATTAGTTTCTATGAAACAGATAATTAATTTGAATGATGTAAATTTAAATATTATTACATTAACGATGTAAAACGTAAATTCTTGGGTTTTACAATGTTGCGTATAATTTATTTATAACCATAATTGATTCTTAGGAATCTAAGGTTCATTTTAGCTTTCATAGAAGAAAAAAAATTATGAAAGTACACTTTTGAACAGTAACTTACTTCTGCTTATTCAGTGTATTAAATTATTTACTTTCCAATTTAAATAAAAATCGAAAAATTTATTGAGATTTTATGAATGACGTAAATGCTGGTCAAGAACTATCAATGTAAGACCAAAAAGTAAACAAATAATATTATTTTCTTAAACTACAAACAACGTATATATTTTCTATTCACAATAATAAATAATAAAAAATTTAAATTTATCAATAAAAAAATAAAATGATCAGAATTTTTTTTCTGTCATGTATTGATTGATAATAAATTGTACATTTTTTTTTCTTCTGAGAATCATGTTTTGTTTTGTACTTCAATAGCACATAGATTGAAATATGTTGTAAAAAGTGCTCAAGGCTAAATGAGTTTCTTGAACTGACATAATTTTGAGAGAGTATCGATGAGTAAATATGTATTGTGATGTTATCATAAATAAAGCAATTTATGTAAATAGTTCAAAGAATCACTATTTGAAATTCCTTTGATTTGACTGAATTTGGAAACAGTTTTCCAAGAGATTTTTATTGGTCATTTCATATTTTCTTATCAAATTTCTTACAATTCATTTTAAAGTCATATTCTCCTTATTACGTCTATAAAAATGTATGTTTTAAATGCGCATTTACTTTTTTTTTCTTAATTGACTTAATGTTTCAATGATTCTTATTACAACAATATTACATTATTTTTGTTATCTGGCATTGCAGAGACATAAATTATAAGTCAATTGCGCATCATCACACCCTCATTCTTATCACATTTTTGAGAAGAAAAATATCATGTGAGTTATGGTGATTTAAATATTTTAAGACTGTGACAACTTTTCTGATATTTTACTTTTGGCAATAGATAATTTAGGATAGGCGCGCCTTTTTGCTTTAATTTGTTGTTGGTTAGTCTTTAGCTGACATTTCCTGAAATATTGAACAAATGCCGAAAACAGATCTCTCAAAAAAGAAAATCTTTGTTTTGGCCAAGGGTGGATTTAGGAGGGGGCAAGGGTGCACAGCCACCCTTATAACGATATAAATCAAATGTGATGGTTGGCAATATTTGACACAAATTTGAGTATCCTTCTCTCACTCCTTTCAATTTTACTTCGAACCTTGAAAGCTTTTTAAGAATTGACTTAGCCTCTTCCTTACTGTAATAATAAATTGATAAGAGCTTAAAATATGTAATAAATTTGATGAGTCAAAACAATAATTTATTTGAAACAAAAAAAAAAATATGGGGTCAATGTTCATTTAGTGCTATATTATATGAAGAAAAAAAATCTAGAATTCATCAATGAAATATAATAATTAATCTTAAGCATGCTTTTACAGAGAAACTTAATCCTCAAACAAGTGTCAAATTATTTTTTTTTTAGTTTCTCTGACGCACTACTCATCTAATAATGTTATGAAATGCAGCATGACAAGTAAAATATAAAGATTTCGAAACGTGAGTTTTGTCTCGTGCACAATTTTTTGTTTTGAAATTATTTTTTGTAAATGATTGTTCTCTTATCTAATACTTTTAAATTTATTATTTTTCGAATGTAAAATTGAGAATATAATTTTTTTAAAAAAATTTCTTTAATTCTTACATAGTTTTATTTCAAATATTACGTTTCATAAAAAATATCCGTTAAATATCCGAAAATCATGCTTTTTCTCAATATCTTAAGAGTATTTCACCGTAAAATGGGGTGACTTTATTTTTCGAAAAAGTAAGACAGCTGCAAACTTATTGTAACAATCATATAAATGAAAGAAATTTTTTTTCTAAGAAATTGTTTTAACGGATAAATTTCATCACCAGGTGTCATTGTGAATTAGGGTGAATTTTGTAATCTTTAAAAATTTTTTTTTAAAGAAACACACTTTTTTAAGTTTTAAGAAAATTTTTTGTAATATCGTTAAAAAAAATCGTTTAATTGAATTCTTAAAATACATATTGTGAAATAAATATTTTTGAAAAATGACCGTTACAAAAAAACCGTTATTTTAACGTTGCGAGAAACCCATGAAATATTTGGACGAATTAACTAGGCCATGATTCCTCTATTTTAACTTTATTTTTTTTTTTTGAGATTAGATTTTGATTTTTTTTTGTAATCCCGCATTGTAACGCTTTTCTTTAAAAAAAAATGCATTAATCATAGTTCCAATACAGATACATTTCTGTTTGTCTAGTAGAAGAAATAACAAAATAACGTATAATAATGATAAAATTGTGGCGTGACTAGAGGCTCGTCTGCATTTAAACCAATCAACGTTTAAGTTTTGCTTTACGAAAGTGTTACATTCCAATCAGAAGAACAATGTACAGAGAGATAAATGAAGAAATACACTCAATGTGTGGAAAAAAATACAATTTATGTTTCTGGAATATTTCCATTTTTTCAATCATAGCTTAATTAATATTCAATTTAGAAAATTTATTGAACCTCCCAAGTTTCATGTTTCTTTGAAAAAAAATTACAGATGATACAAATAAAAAAAAATCAATTGATCAATTATTTGAAATAAATATTGCAATTGAAATTGGAATGCAAGTGTCATGATAAATTTATGCTACATATCTCTCGTTATAGTTTGTATAGAAACTTACATAATGAATGACCGGTACATACCAGAATTATTGCTAAAAGTCAAACTAATAATCGCCATAAATTGATCGAATAACTAATTTTAATAGTTTTTAATCAAAAATGTGAATAAGTGCAATTAGTTACACATTTGATATCATACTTTGAATTTAACAGACAGATTGGCGCTGTTAATTACTTTTGATTGATACTCATCAATGTACATTTAAATCAATAAATAAATAAATTGTTACAATCTGTCTAATGATGTATAATACAAAACTATTTCACAGCATTGTCTAATAAAATTCAGTGCGGCATGAAAGTATAAAATGCACGTGGTTTTAATCACGTGTTCTTCAATTTTGTTTTATTTTCTATTTGCTTTGAAAACGGTCGTTGTTCCCATTCATGATGGTGGTCGAGAATAATTCTATGGAAAAATTCTTATTACATAGATGATTAATAGGTTTAAGTTTATTGTTTCGAATTCGTTTTTTTTTGTTCCAGGAAGGACAAAGGATATGAAGAGAAACTTCAAAGAAATGTTAAATTGTATAGAAATTCTTTAATCTGTCGTTATTTGTTACAAAAAAAAAATTATGCAAGTTCTAAGAAGAAAATAGAGTTCAAAAGAGAACGATTAGAAAGAATAGGTAATGAAATACATGAGATGAGTCATAGTTGTCAAATACGAATTTCAATTCCAGTAAGATTCTGATAAGAAAACAATTTGGATTTATGTTACATGTGACAATCATTGGCATAACCAGTCATTGATGAGAAAAAATGAAATCTAGAATCTCAGCAAATGAAATGGAAATGAATTCAAGGACTCATATATCATTAAAGCTGAAAATAAAAGTGGTTGAGGTGGGAAAACCCTCATATGATCATCATCATCACAATCAATTTGACTTTAGCAGATTTTTCGTGCTTTTCATGCGATTCGTTTGGAGTTAATCATCCCTTAATGTTGACTGATAGAATTATAAAATCGTTATAGAATTCATTTGACTGGATACATGGATTGGAAAATCCTTTACCATACTGTTGTAGTCCTATCATAGCGATAGTCTCACATTCGCACAGTATTTGTCTCATTGTTTGATGCTGCTTAAAACATAGTCTGCAGATCATTAAAATGCTTCTGACAATATTATATAAGAGTCTTTTCAGATCAAAATGGCTCATAGTAGTTCTATGAGCGTTTTTCGACCTTAACTACACATTCAAAGAATCGTTTCGCTTCTATAATCAATTCATACAGATAGTTCGTAAAATCTAGAGACTGACTCAGAGGTGGATTCACTATAAGTCAAGATAGAGGCAATCAAATCAAAGCAGTGAACATTTTAAAACAAATTCATTGGAGGAGTCGCGATAAATTAATTAATTGTTTCAAATACAGTCGATCGCTGTTAATAGGACGGTTTTTTATAAGGACATTTCGTTCATTATGACATTATTTGGCAGTCACTGCTTTTTCCTAATAAAATTTTTCATTTATTAGGACATTTGTTTATTATGACGACCGCCTATTATGACCTCTCAATATCGTTAGTGATGAAAAATTCGTAACCGGTACTGGAGTACCCGTATATTTAATTTCGAAATAAGTACTCAAAAACTGCAAAAACACAACCAAGTATTTTTAAGCAGTCATCATTTAAAATCAAAGCCTCGTTTAGCTTCTAATAATTTTTAATTTAACAGGTAATAATGATGTTTTTAAACAAAAAAGTACCCATGTACCGATATACATCAAAGTATCCGATATTTACATCACTGATGCCATCATTTTTTATTATGACATTCTGAAGTAAACAAAAATTTTGATCGCATCTTTTTCGCAATAAATTCAATAAATAAATTTATTCCCTCTAAAACTGATGTGCTAAAGGCTTGTGATACAATTCGTGAGGGCTTGCTTTGCTTAGACGATATTCCATTTGAATATTTGGCTTCTATTGCATCCATTCTTAATTTTAATCTTTAAATTGAACACTTAAATAATAAACAAAAATGTGATTTAACGTAACAAAATTGAAGGAGATTAAAATAATAACTTTAAAAATTAAATGTAACAAAATTAAAAAAAAATATGAAAAGATGTAATGAAATTTAAAAGGAAGAATAAATGTTATTTATTAATTTAAATTTTTCATTTATAATGACATTCTATCTCTCATACAAGGACATTTTCTATTATGACGACCGGCCATAATGACTGTCCCTTCGCATGTCATAGTAAAAGCGATCGACTGTATTCTTTATCTGCTCTCAGAAATGCTTAAGTGATACTCATCAGCCTCACAGAAAGTCGCAGCTTGTTGAAGTAAGAAGGACTCACAAGAGCCATATGTGGGCTTCCAATTATTGTCAAGACATTTTTTTGAATCAGCTTATGGACATCTATCAGTCTGGAAATGCCAAAATTAAAAACAAGTTGATTATGACAAATAATTTCAGCATTCAAACTCTTTCGTACATATTTCAAAACCTCAAATTCATTAAGAGCTTTCACAGGCAGAATTTCCTTGGCGTGAGTACTGAACAATTCGATTGTGTGAGTCAATGGAGGGAGTTAACAAACAATTTTAAGAGCTCTGTTCAGAATTACCTGTACCGGCTTCAAATGAACATTCGCTGCAACAGTATAAAAATCCTTATCAATGATATGACATACCTAATTAAATTTCCATACTGGAGTTTTTTGAATTGAAGCCTCATCGCTTAAAAATATCATCTCAAAACAATTTTTTTTTATTTGATATCATTTTTTCATGCATTTTTTTAATTGATACACTCTTTTTTTCCGGTTGTACCTTAAACTTAGTATGAAATTTGTGTATTATGTTTGTGAAAATAAAAATTAACTTCTACAACGAACATATGCAATTAATAATTTTTTTTTCTGAACGGTGTTTTGTTTCTGTTAAATTTTACTTTAAATCTATTTTATTTTATTTTACTGTAAATTTTGATTCAAAAATGAGAATTATTTGTAATATTTTTATAACATTTATTACTATTGATTATTATTTTTAATTTTATTTTTATTATTGAATTGTGTATTTGTATAAATGACTAATTAATTAAATTATGTTTATTTTACTTTTATTTTATGGGATATGGCAATGGGTTTTTATTTTATTATAATATTATGAATATGGGCTCTAAAAACTGAATTTGAAGTGAAATATTACGTTTTTTTTGGTTTTGTTTTAAATGATGATTTTTTTTAATTCTTACTTTAATATTTTTGTTTTTGTTTATAATTATTATGTATAAATATATATTTGTTTATTTACTTTAAATTTAATCATCATCAAATTTTGTATTGATATTATTTTTTTTTTAATACTTTCATAATCTTCAATAATTCTAACAAGAGACATCCAAATATTTAATTTTTAAACGTAAAAATTTAACGATATATATTTTAATTTTTTTTTTAAATTTTATTTTGTGTTCATCATTATCAAAAATTCTTAAAATTTCAGTAAGAATTTTCGTTCAAGAAAAAAAAATTTTATCTAAAATTTAAATGGAGTGTTTGTTTTTTGTTATTGAGATTTGTTCAATTGAATTGTATTTTTATTTTTTTAAAGATTTTCTGTATTTTTAATTTTATTTTAAATTATAAATTTTTCAGCAGCAAAACACTACGTGCTAAGGATTTGTACATTAATGAATCATTAGTTATTTTTTTTTAGAAGAATGGTCTAACAGTGTATTTTGAAAAAATTGAGTAAAACTTTAAAACGCTTGTTAAATAAAAAAAAAATCACTGTGCAACACGAAAATTTTAATTTAACCCTCTCTTTCCTAGGAATAGATCCAGCTAGTAGATTTTGACCCTAAAATGAATGATCAATCAAAACAAAGTTGGATCTTGGATTTAAAAAAAAAATGTCAGGAAAAACTTTTGGAAATACGTATAACTACTATAGAATGACGCGTCATGACGTAGAGAGATGTTTCTCTTAAAAGTGCCTTAAAAAATAAGGTTTTTTTTGATAAAATTTCGATAGTATGTTTTGCCCCGTCAGATTTTTCTTCACAAATACCGAAAATATGACGATAAAACGGAATTTTATAAAATTTTGCTATTTTAGAAAATTCCTCCATTTTGAAAAAGTTCGCCATTTTTTTTTGACACTAACGCACAGCATATTTCATTTAATTTTCTTCGGTTCGGCTATCATCGTTAAGAATTTTTTTTTGAATTTTACTTTACTCAATTCATTTATTTTTTTTAAAAAGCCTTATTTTTCCGTTTTTTAGTGCGAATTTTGAGTGAGAGAATTTTTATACTGATTTGAATGAAATTTTCCTGAATAAAATACTCCATGTAGAGAATTTTCTAAAAAAATTTTCATGGTTTTTTTTAAAAAAAAATTGACCGTTAAATATAAAATGAAAAATTATATCTGTTGCACAGTGAATTTAACTCATTAATCGCCGCTCCTAAAATATTGAGTTTTGAACAAAAAGTTCTTCTATGATTTATTCTTTAAGTAAAAATGAACACTTTTCATTTCGATGAAAATTTTAGGTTTCATATAAAAATTTTACAGGAGAGCCAAAACAAAATACGTATAGGTCCTACACAAATACATACAGAAACATTGTACGAGAGAGAAAAAAATGCGACTTTTCTTAAAAGTTTAGCTCATAATTTTTTAATTTTTGGTTTAAATTCAAAAACCATGCAACTGTTTGATACAAAACATCTTAAATTAAGACTCTAAAAAAGATTGCCAAAGAAATTTTTTGATTTGAACGAGAAAAGTGACTTCAAAGAGGCGTTGTAAAAATACAACGTTAGCGATTAATGAGTTAAAAATATTTATCTTAATGTCATATAATAACAAAGTAAAATTTTTTGAATCAAAATAAAGGTGTAAGCAGGTTAAAATTGACATTTTATTTTGTATAGATACACATACGCAAATGTCAAAAATCTTGTACGTCCTGCTGACCTAGTAAAAGTTTAAATATTTTTCAATTAAAATATCATCAGTATTAATAAAATTAACATTTTTTTTTATGTTTTTCAGATATTTTACCTTAAAATTCTTATCTCATTCTATTATCAGTCATTTTGTTTTTTTTTAATGATTTTCATCTAATTTTAACTCTTATTTCTGTTTCCATTATTTTTTTTTTACTTTAAAATGCTTGTTCCCAATACATATTTATAATACATATTTTTTAATTTATATTATTTTTTTTAATCGATCAGTCTCTCATCTTTCATTGTGCTGCAACGCATTAAAATTTTTCTTTTAAACATAATTGAAGTTCATTAAGATTACGGTTAAAATTCAGATAATAATAAAAAAAGTTTTAGATACAACAAAATGTAACAAGAAGAAGCTCATTTTTTTTAATTATTGTAATAATAAATTCAATTGGTACGAAAGACATGAAATTTTAATAAATTCTTAGGTTTTCTGTTTTGCTTTTAACCCGAATAGACAGAAAATTCAGGATCTTTTTTCTGATTACTTCCATGGTCATGAAGTTAAGCCTTTAAAATTTCATGCAAAGCTGTGACTTGTCAAATTCGGGTCAAAGAAATCTTAAATAAATTGAAATTTTTTTTCTTCCTCATAATTTTTAATTTTAATTTAAATTTTTACTTAAAATCGTATTTATTAGATCAAATTTATGTGTGTGTATTGTCACGAAATAATTTTTTTGTTAATTAATTCAATGAAAATTAGTAATCAGTCATTTTTTTTTTGTTTTTTTACCACTACACGTATTATATTTTAAGATTGAATGGAGAAACTTTTTGTTGAATTTTCTTAATAATAAATTTAATATGTGATCGTGATTTTTTTTTTTTATTTTAATTTAAATATAAATCGATATTAACTTTTTTTTTTATATTCTAAATATGTTTTTTTTGTAATTCATTTTTTTTCCTTTTCATTTTATAAGCCTAAAATTTTTTATTTTTGAACTTTTTGATATAGATCTTAAAATTTTGTAACACCAATTTAAATATAATTTTAAATTTAAGTTTATTTTTTGTTTATCTACACAGGAGCATATAAAAATGCCAAAAGTCACATCACATTTTATTTTTATTTTTTTTTTTTAAATAATGTTGCAATCTACTAATTTTAATAAAATTTCACGATTTTTTTTTCTTTTTTGTAATTTTTAATTGTATTAATATTTTTTTTTATTTTATGATTAATATTTATTTTTATATATATTTTTACATAATATATTTATAAATGGGATTAATATTCTTATTTTGATAATAAAAAAATAAGTCACTCTCTGTTACACTCAGCTGTAATGCAGTCGGTAATTTTTTTTTTGTCAATCTTTCATTGTCATGACACTTTTGGATTTGATAACGTTTCTTTGTCTTATTATTATCATTTTAATATGCTTAGTTAATTAATATAATTCATTTTTTTTTGTTGTTTCATTTGAATGTTTCTTCTTAATGTGTAGAGTGCAATGTTTTTATTAGTTATGTGCTGTTTAATCTTGAACTTTGGTTTGTAATTCAATTTCTAATTGTTCCTCTTCCGGTGTTTCTGTTCTCACATTGGAAGTGGCTGTCTTGACCTTTGGAATGATTGGAATTGGCTGAAATGCTGAACCAAGTGATGGTCTTAATTGAAAGCCAACTGGTTTGAAGGAAGTTGTGTCAGAGCCTCCTTCCGTTTGTCTTAAATTTAAATTGACCTTAAATGTGGAAAAACAAATTATCGTAACTTGAATTTGAATTGAGATGCCAAATTTTACCTTTTCACAACCATCTGGTGGCTCACGTGCCAAAAAGCGATTAATTCTTGGAGATGCATCCTTTGACTGAGTTCCTTCCTCGGACTGTTTTAATGAAATTATTTAAAAAAAATAAGTTAATGTCATTTTAATTTTTTTGCCTGGATAAGAGAGCAAAAAAACGTGACAGTTAATTTTGTATAGATACACATATGGAAACTTCAAAAAAAAATGTAATGTCAAAAAACTGTCACACTTTTACTTGCTCTCCAATTTAATGGAAACGCCTGGTTAATAGTAAATTCACTTACAGGTGATGTGCTTTGAGAATCCGATGACAATAACGGGGTTTGAGTTGACCTGGAATGCTCTCCAACGGGATGGAATAAATCAGTGATTGGAGCTCGATGACCTTCGGGAGTGCCACGTGAAAACTTTGGCATGAAAAAAAAATTAAATAAAATTATTTGTAAGAAAATGAAATGCAATTAAAATATCACCATTTCCAACTCTTGTCGACATGAATGCATGGGACCCGCAGACGGATGGAGAACCAATTTCTCAATTTCTTGATTGAGTCCTTCGACGGAACTTCGCATCGGTCTCATGTGAATCGGTTGATTAGTACGCGGTGGTATCAAAACAGGACTAGCTTTAACTTGAAATGAAAATTTTTAATTAATAAAAATTAAATAAAATAAAAATGAGTTTCTTACCATGCATTGGACTGAGAGTTTGGGAGCTAACCGAATGCTCACAAGTCGATCGATAATTATGACGTTGCATGCGATGTTTAATGATTTTCTCCATTTTTTCTGATGGTGATTCGGCATCAAGGGTATCCGTGATAAGGGGCGGACGATCGCCAAAACACGATTCATCGGTTTGTGTGGCCTTGTCGAGTTGCCAAAATAAGCATGGATTCGGTGTATTTGAATAATTATTAACAACAGTTAAGGCATCCAAAGAAGCTGTTCGCCTAATACAATTTTCAGTTTGATTTATCACTTTCCCTTTTTTCATGAATGAATGAAGTTTTACGTGTTTGTAGTTTTTTGAGTTTGCAATTGTATTTGTGTGTGAGTAAAAGTATTCGCGTATCCCCACATTTGTATTTGTAGTACACACACACACATGCATGGACATACGATGATTGTAGTGTAGATGCAATTCAACGCCAAACCAAAGAGAGTAAAATAAAAAAAGGAAATGGGAAAATCAATCAATGTCACCTCTTCACCACTTTTCGTCATTTAAATTAGAAGCAAATTAAAGGATAATTAGCTCGAGGGCTTACTTACCTTTGTAGGCAATTGGTCCGCCGGCATGTTCGGGCGATATGTGTCGCGTTGATGGTGAAAATGTACTTGAAAATGATGGTGTAATTGAAGCATAATTGATAGGCAAAAGATTTGATGTATTTATGATAATTGGTAATGTTGGTAATGCCTTCATTGGACTCCGTTTTGTCTTGACTCGAGCTCCAGACATGATCTCACAACATTTATTCACTAATCTACACAATTTAACAACTTAAATTCTTACTTAAAGTACGAGAAAATTGATTAGAAAAATTGATAGCCATTTGCACAACAACACTTAAAAGTCGTACCGCAATTCTGAAACGAATACAGTAGAATTTGACAGTTTTGACAGCTTCATATACCAAAGTGGCAACTCCACCAAATGTCAAATCGGGTACGCCATTTGTAAGCTATTTATTACAAGTCCCGTATTTTGTCAAGTTTTTTATTAAAATTAACTGAATTTCCTGGACATTTTTTAGTAATAAGTGAAAAAAATCAACCAAGTTTTGAATTAAACATGGCATCTGATGAAGAAAATGACGATTATGGAGGTAAAATTTGAATTTAAAATTTGCACACGCTAATCTCAATGCCGCCTTTTATTATCACCTGTTTTAATTGTAAATATTATTGTAATTCACATAAAAATCAATCAAAACAACAGAAAAACATTCATCTTCAAGTAAAAAACCATCAAAATGAGATCCAGTCATAAAATTCACATGAAATATTGAAATAGAAAATCCTAGGTCAACTCCTCACTCCACTTCCCTTTTGTGTTACTACTTCCAAAAATTTAGATAAAAAAAAGATGGATGAACGTAAAGAACAATAGCGATACACAATTATACGTGCAAAAATAATTTTAATCTAAATTTAATCAAAGCAATTTTTACTCAAATTTCATTTCAAATTTCACAATTCTGCATTAATTTTCAATGAAAATTTCATTTCCGGTATTATTTTATTTGATTTTAGAACAATTTTTTAAATAATAATATCATATAATTACATTACATTATGTACAGTAATTATGTACTACACACATATGTGTATATATACAGAAAAAGTACATAGACGCGACTTTATATACACACATTTTTATTTACAGTTATATATTTAAAGCGTCAACTTAAGGTTAAATTAAAAGAATACATAAGAACTTTTTGTTTTTTCATTTTAATTTCATAGGAGGCGAAGATGAAAGTATAGCTCAAGATGAAAATGCGGATCAGGAAAATGGCTCAGGTGGATCAGATGATGATGTTGCATTGAAGCCGGCTAATGTGAGTGTTAAAATGAATTTATTTGACAAGACAAATTAATATTAATTTTTTTTTTGTTATTTTAAGGACGATGATGATGATTATGAACCTGAAGACACAAAAAAGCGTAAAAAGGGGAAGAAAAGGAAAGCACGCAGCGATGAAAAGCGAGGACGTAAAAAGAAAAAGCGAAAGAAGAATGACAGTGGAGACGATTCAGATTTCCTGCAAGAACAAGAGGATAACGATTCTGATTATCAGTCCTCAAAACGCAGTGGTCGTCGTAAAAAGGAAGAAAAAGCAAGTAAAAGTACGGCCAGTTCTGAAACAACTGCCCTGACTGTCGACGAAGTCTGTACCAACTTTGATATGACAGATGTCGATATTGAGTATACAGAGAATGATTATAAAACTCTGACAACATTCAAAGCCTTCTTGCAATACGTGCGTCCACTGTTACAAAAAGAAAATGTCAAAGTTCCAATGTCAAAGTTGATGATGTTGGTTGAAGCGAAGTGGCGACAATTTTCCGAGGAAAATCCAAATTTGCAGGAAGACGCGGCAGCAGCTGCCGAGGAGGAAATTGAAGAAGAACCACCAGCTTCACCTGAATATCAACCGAAATCGAGTAGATCACGGTCAAGTGGAAAAAAAGGGAGACGATCTCAAAAAGTACCAACATTGAAAATCAAGTTTGGGAAACGTAAGAATGCGAGTTCCGAGGAAGAGGAAGAAAAAGGATCAAATGCTTCGGAACGGGATTCAGATGCTGAATTTGAAAAAATGTTAATGGTATGACTTTTACGAGTTAAATGTCGAAATACGATTTTAATTTAATTTCATTTTAATTTTTACAGGCATCGGAACCAGAAGAAGATGCAAAAGAAGAATCGAAAGCTGAACCAGAACAACCCGTTGTTCGGAAAAAGGCAAAGACCAAGATTGGTGGACGGAAAAAGTCAAAGAAAAAGCTTAAGACTGCAACAAGTGAAGATGGTGAACCTGAACATCAGGATTATTGTGAAGTGTGTCAACAAGGAGGTGAAATTATTTTGTGTGATACCTGTCCAAAAGCCTATCACTTGGTGTGTCTTGATCCTGAGCTCGAAGAAGCTCCTGAAGGGAAATGGTCTTGTGCGACATGTGAAGCTGAAGGTCCTCAAATTGAGGAAGACGATGAACATCAAGAATTCTGTCGCATTTGCAAAGATGGTGGTGAGCTGCTTTGTTGCGACTCGTGTCCTTCGGCATATCACACATTCTGTTTAAATCCACCACTTGATGATATTCCCGATGGAGATTGGCGTTGTCCTCGTTGCAGTTGTCCACCATTACCAGAACGTGTACAGAAAATTATAACCTGGCGTTGGGCCGAAGACAAACCAAATCCAGATGAACCTGGAAGCTCAAAACAAATGTCGACAGGAAGACACCGTGAATATTTGGTGAAATTCGTCGGACGCTCATATTGGCGTGTTGAATGGGTGACCGAATTGCAACTTGACGTGTTCCATCCACAAATGTTCAAATCGTATACACGTAAATATGATATGGAAGAACCACCGAAATACGAGGAGCCACTTGACGAAAACGATGGACGTGCAAAACGAATTCAGAGACATCACAAGCATTACCATGAAACTGACAAAAATTCATTGGAAGAAAAGTTCTACAAATATGGCATTAAACCCGAATGGCTTGTAATTCAACGCATAATTAATCACAGTACGAAACGAGATGGAACAACATTGTATTACGTGAAATGGCGTGAATTGGGATACGATCAGTGTACGTGGGATGAAGAAGACGATGAAATTCCTGGATTCAAGGAAGCCGTCGAATATTACAATGATATGAGAAATGCGTATTTGCGTGATGAACGTGGCGATAAAAAGGGAAAGAAAAAGGGCCGGAAACGTCGTGACAAGGATGATGAAGGTGAATGTACTTCAAGACGCTACAATCCACCTCCAGAAAAACCAATTACAGATCTTAAGCGTAAAATGGATGTTCAACCCAGTTACATCAGTGAAACTGGAATGGCCTTGCATCCATATCAGCTTGAAGGTATTAACTGGTTACGATATTCCTGGGCAAATGGAACTGATACAATTCTTGCCGATGAAATGGGTCTTGGAAAAACAATTCAAACTGCGACATTTTTGTATACTTTATTTAAGGAAGGTCATTGTCGAGGTCCCTTCCTAATTGCAGTTCCCTTGTCAACTCTCATCAATTGGGAACGTGAATTTGAACTTTGGGCACCGGATATGTATGTTGTCACATATGTTGGTGATAAGGATTGTCGTGCTGTAATTCGTGAACATGAATTGAGTTTCGAAGATGGAGCTGTACGAGGTGGACGTGCCTCTAAAATTCGAGCAACTTCATTGAAATTCAACGTTTTAATCACATCTTATGAGTTAATTTCAATCGATGCTGCGTGTTTGAGTTCCATTGATTGGGAGGTGCTTGTTGTAGATGAAGCTCATCGTCTTAAAAGTAACCAATCAAAATTCTTTAAAGTCTTATCTGGATATAATCTCAATTACAAACTCCTTTTGACTGGAACACCGTTACAAAATAACTTGGAAGAACTCTTCCATTTGCTCAACTTTTTGAACAAAGACAAATTCAATGATTTAACGGTTTTCCAAAGTGAATTCGCTGATATCTCAAAGGAGGAACAAGTAAAGAAACTGCACGAAATGTTGGGACCTCACATGTTGCGTCGTCTCAAAGCCGATGTCCTGAAAAGTATGCCCTCAAAATCTGAGTTCATTGTTCGTGTTGAATTGTCGGCAATGCAGAAGAAATATTACAAATACATTTTGACTCGCAACTACGAAGCTCTCAATCCAAAAAGTGGGGGTGCCGCATGTTCCTTGCTTAACATCATGATGGATTTGAAAAAATGCTGTAATCATCCGTATTTGTTCCCAGCTGCCGCTGAAGAAGCTCCTCTAGGTCCAGGCGGGAATTATGAAATTAATGCACTTACAAGAGGTGCCGGTAAATTGGTTTTACTCTCAAAAATGTTGAAGATTCTCCGTTCACAAGGGCATCGTGTCCTCATTTTCTCACAAATGACAAAAATGTTGGATATTTTAGAGGATTTCCTGGAAGGTGAAGGGTACCGTTATGAACGTATCGATGGTAATATTACCGGAAATTTACGTCAAGAAGCAATTGATCGTTTCAATGCACCCGGAGCACCTCAATTTGTCTTCTTGCTGTCAACACGTGCCGGTGGACTGGGTATCAACTTGGCAACAGCTGACACAGTAATCATTTATGACTCGGATTGGAATCCACACAATGATATTCAAGCCTTTTCTCGAGCTCATCGTATCGGACAGGCTAATAAAGTTATGATTTATCGCTTTGTCACACGTAATTCGGTGGAAGAACGTGTCACACAAGTAGCTAAGCGTAAAATGATGTTGACACATTTGGTCGTTCGTCCGGGAATGGGAAGTAAAGGTGCTAATTTCTCAAAACAAGAATTAGACGATATCTTGCGTTTCGGAACTGAGGAGCTGTTCAAAGAAGAAGAGGGCAAAGAAGATGAAGCCATTCATTATGATGATAAAGCTGTTCAAGATTTACTTGATCGTGACAAGAAGGATCCTGGTGAAGGTGGAGAAGGAGGTAACAATTGAATTTTCCCTATTTTAAATTTAAATTTTAATTAAAATGTTAATTTCAACAGATTCCGATCAAAATCAACTTGCCAACGATTACTTGGCCTCATTTAAAGTTGCTTCATATGCCACCAAAGGTGACGAAGAAGAAGAACCCGAAACGGAAATCATCAAACAAGAAGCAGAAAATTCAGATCCCGCATATTGGGTGAAACTCCTGCGTCATCACTATGAACAACATCAAGAAGACGTTGCACGAACTCTCGGCAAAGGAAAACGTGTGCGTAAACAAGTGAATTACACTGATGGTGGTGTTGTTGCAGCCGAGCCACGTGACGATCAAACATGGCAAGATAATGTCTCAGATCTCTCAGATTATTCGGGTAATTCGGATGAGGAACGTGACGATGATGACTTTGACGATAAGGATGGTGATGTGCGTCGCAAAAAACGCATGGATCGTGAACGTGATCGACCATTACCACCATTACTGGCACGTGTTGGCGGAAATATTGAAGTCCTTGGATTTAATGCACGTCAACGAAAGAGTTTCTTAAATGCAATTATGCGATATGGAATGCCGCCACAAGATGCGTTCAATTCACAATGGTTGGTACGCGATTTACGTGGAAAGAGTGAGCGGAATTTCAAGGCTTATGTATCGTTATTTATGCGACATTTGTGTGAGCCGGGTGCTGATACGGCAGAAACATTTGCAGATGGTGTCCCACGAGAAGGACTCAGTAGACAACACGTCCTAACAAGAATCGGTGTAATGTCACTCATACGTAAGAAGGTACAAGAATTTGAACACATCAATGGATATTACAGCATGCCTGAGTTAGTAAGGAAACCATGTGAGCCTGTTCAACCCAAGGAGACTGGAACTCCAATGAGTGGTACGACAAGTACAAGTGCAACTCCTGCAACAAGTGCTGCTCCTAGTCCAGCCCCCACCGGTGTTGAAAAGGAGGAGGAAAATTCAGTATCTGAGACAAAAGATGAAGATAAATCAAATGCAAAAGATGAAAAATCTGAGGAAAAGAAACCAGACACTGAAAAATCTGACACTGATAACAAAAAAGACGATGACACGAAGAAAGAATCTGATAAAAATGATACAGACACCAACAATAAAGACGATGCAAAATCTGAAACTGAAAAGTCATCCGATACAAAACCAGATCCCAAGAAAACGGATGATGATGACGATGTTGTGCTGATCAAAGATGAAATCGAAGAAAAACGTGAATTAATGAAACAACAAAAACTTGATGAAACAATCGAAGTCCACAAACGTAATTTCATGTTCAATATTGCCGATGGTGGATTCACCGAACTCCACACATTGTGGCTCAATGAGGAAAAAGCTGCAGTTCCAGCTCGTGAATATGAGATTTGGCATCGTCGACACGACTATTGGTTACTTGCAGGAATTGTCACTCATGGTTACGGTCGATGGCAAGACATTCAAAATGACATAAGATTTGCAATCATCAATGAGCCGTTCAAAATGGACGTTGGCAAGGGAAATTTCTTGGAAATTAAAAATAAATTTTTGGCACGTCGTTTCAAGTTACTCGAACAAGCCCTCGTGATTGAAGAACAACTGAGACGAGCTGCTTACTTGAATTTGTCACAAGATCCAAATCATCCTGCAATGTCATTAAATGCAAGATTTGCTGAAGTTGAATGTTTGGCCGAGTCACATCAACATTTGAGCAAAGAATCATTGGCCGGCAATAAGCCAGCAAATGCAGTGTTGCACAAAGTTCTCAATCAATTGGAGGAACTTTTGTCTGATATGAAGAGTGATGTGTCACGTTTACCGGCAACTCTTGCTCGAATTCCACCTGTAGCGCAACGATTACAGATGTCAGAACGTTCTATTTTGTCACGATTAGCTGCAACTGCTAGCAATGCTTCAACAGCAGGTAAAATTATTTTTTTTTCATTGAAATTAAAATGAACTCAATTTAATTAAATTTTTTTAGTATCACAAATGGTTCAATTCCCACCCGGATTCCAAGGAGCAAATTTGCAAAACTTCGGAAATGCATCCAACTTTGGTAACTTCCGACCAACATTCTCCGTTCCAGGTCAAAATTCACAGGTACGTCACTAATTCTATACAAATGGCGTCGTGTAACATTAAATTGTGACAAAAAATTGTCAAATAAAAGAAAATAATTTAATTTAATTTAATGCATAATATAATTACAGTAAACATCTCTAACATAATTTCAACAAACACTACTAACATCTTTGTGTATGATCACACACAGACCCACACACACACACAGACTCACTCATAAACACTTTATATGAAAAATTGATAAAAATTAGTATCAATTATTTGTAAAGGAAAGGATTTTAATTCAACCCTAATGTTAAACTTATTTTTAACCAATGTATGACTTTTATTAAAATTATTATAAGAATTTAAAATTGAAAATTTTCTCATGAATACAGAAATTTAAGATTCACTAAGGAAATTAAAGGAAATTTGGCTTAATTACTTATTTTTTTTAATAAAAACAAAATTAAAATTTACGATGAAAAAAAAATTGAATTGAAATGAAAATATTTCTAATCAAAAGTGAATTTTGTTTAACGTTTGATTCCTTGATCAAATTTTAATTTCCAAATTTAATTATCAATATTAAAGTAAAAAAAAGAAAAATCAAATCTCAAAATTAAACATTAAAAATAATTAAAAAATACTTTTTGTATACTATTAAAAGAAAAAAAAAACAAAATTTAGTATAAAATGTCTCTTTTTATAATATAAATTATAATTTTTTAGTATTAAAGGATAAAAATAATAATAATGATTGACGAATGACTTCAAGCATGGTGTAAGATGAATGAATTCTGTAATGATATTTAAAAGTAATTAAAAAGAATTAGTTCAATCATTTTATTTTAATTTTAATTTAAAATTAATTCAATTTTTCTTATAAATATTTAATTTAAAAAAAAAAAGTAAAATTAATAATAAAGTAAATTTAGTATTGATCAAAAACAGCAAAAAAATAGGATTTTAAATAAGAATTTTGAAAGCGATTGAAGGCTTATACATGAATTTATCAGGATCGGAAGCTGTAAAGCCCAGAAAAGACTCTTTTTTTCTGAAAATATTTTTTTTGTAAGTAATTCAAATTTTTAAGGATAAGTTTTTAGGTGACTCATCATTTTAGGTCGGTAAAATTTTGCCACACAGGTAAAAAAAAGGTAGAACGTAACCGTTAACCATGTACACGAGCGCATTTTGAAAGAATCGGCCTTTTCAAAGAATTTCGCCATTTTAGAAAATTCTGTTCAAGTTAAAAAAAATCAACCATGTAGAAAATTTCCACTCTTTGGAAAAATTAAACCATTTCGAATATTTACTGTATTTTGAAAAATTTGGCCATCTGCGTTTTATATCGTTATTCGTGTTTTTTTTTTAAATTTATTGCGAACCCTTTTTCAAATTTTTTTCAAAGCATATTTTCCATAAACATTTTTTTTAAATCCTTACTAACTTAATAATAAACTTTCCTTCACATCACAGTTCAATGAAAATTATGGTATTAGCCCAGAACAAAATCAAACAGCTCCAGCTCCAGCTCCAATAGAAGAAGGAGAAATAATCACATATGCAATTTCCGTTATTGATGATGATCCTGCAATGACCAAAACGGAAATTATTCAAATAAATCAAAATGAAGAAAGATCATCGATCACTCAAGAAAACGAACAAAATTCGTCAAATTTAATTGATTTAATTTCTGTCGATGATGATGAAATGGTTTTCAAGAAACCAGAAGCCCCACAACCAAAGATACCAAGTACCTCAAAAAATGTTGATTTGACAAAAAATTAATTGAATAATATTTAACTGTTGCATATGATTGAAAATTCTTACATTTTCAATATCTCTAAAATATGTAATAAATGTATAATAACTTTTTTTCATACAAAATTTCTGGTAAATTTCCATTTCACTGCATTTCTTTTAATATAATAATTTTTTTGAAATAATCTCTTAGAAAAAAACTTTCCTATAAATGAATCATTATTATGTCACTTGATACATTTCTATTAGAATTGTATCGTAAAAGCATGGTTTTGTTTACATTTTTTTCCATAGGTCATTATAATCTGTTTATAGACTGTTATCGTCAAGTTAATCAACATGAAAAGTAATAATGTAAATAAACATTATTGTTATTTTTATTGTTATTGAAATATCAAACAAAAACTGGTTCAATTTACAATTTGTGTGAAATTTGATTTGGAATTGAAGTTATTTTAAGTAATTTTCCATACAGATATGAGCAAGTGTATGTAAAAGTTTGATGTCTGTGAAGTTTGTACCGTATAAAAAAGAAAGAGTAAAATAATATGTAAATTAGGGTGCACAGTAATGTTAAATTACTAGGACGGTGGATAAACGGACTAATAGTTATGTTTAAAGTAATAGCAGTGTACTGTGTTTTTCATATAAAATGACCATTTTGAGGCTCAATTTAACCCACCGTTCAGCGATAACTTTTTACCCTTACTTTCAGCGACGGGGTCTGGCCAGGCCTCTAACTATTTTAAGTAAAAAAATCATGTTTACACTAACAATAGTTTTAGACAAAAATCACCTTAAGCAAAGTTGTAGAGCATATTCTAAGCTTCAACTTTGCTCAACTGACCAAGTTTACATTTGATGTATTAAGATCTCAAAAATGGCAAAAACGCAAGTTCGTTCTAAATTTTGGGTACAAAAGTGACAAAAAATCAAATTTTCGTAAATTTTAGGTTAAAGTGACTTGAAGCAAAGTTATAGAAAATATTTTAAGCTAAAACTTTGCTGAAGTGACCAAGTCGATGTTTCATTAATTTAAAGCCCAAAAATGGCACAATACGCAATTTTGAGCTCATTTAACTTATAATTTAGAAACATGGTTTTTTAAGCAAAAACCATAAAATTTTGTTTATATATTTTTTGATATATGCTTGATTGATTTTGAAATATGCTTTACAACTTTGCTTCAAATCACTTTAACCTAAAACTTACGGAAATATGATTTTTTACTCAAAAACCGAAATATGAGCTCTTAAATGAGTAGTTTGCTATTTTTGGCCTCCTATTTAATGAAATATCGACTTGGTCAGTTTAGCAAAGTTGCAGCTTAAAATGTTCTCTACAACTTTTCTTTTGATCACTTTTACCTAAAACTCATAAAAATATGACTTTTTTGTACAATAGATTTGGGGGCCTGGCCAGACCCTTTCGCTGAGCCGATGATTTTTTTTAAAACCTCCAAAACACCTAGTTCAAAAGGTTTCTCTCTTTGTTTTTTATTTTAAAAATTGATAGAAAACAAAATTTTAGGAAGCTACACCGAATTTGAAGTCGCTAGCTCAATTAGAACATAATTAAATAATTAATCAAAATTCAAATTTGCCTGGCCAGACCCTGTCGCTGAATCGAGGGTTAATGTTCCTTCTCTGAAATTATTGTCAAAAATAAATAAAAACTATCACCAAGAATTTCACATAAATGCCCACCCTAATTTATAATAGATAAAAAAAAATCGGCTCAAACTTCACAGATGTTTGATTTTATAAATTTAATATTGAAATTACTAGACTTTGAACTTATTTTGATGAAAAAGTATTTGATAATTAATCTGAATAATCAAAAGACACGTGGTGAAATTAATAGAAAAAATCGATGAAAATCCGCTCAAATTGAATCGTCATATAAAAATTAAATTAAAATAAAACAAAATAACAACAGAAAATCTCAAAATAAATATGAGGAAATGTAGAAAAAAAATGTTTACAGTTTACAAACAATTTTACTACAGTTTATTTGTATTCATTCAATTCAATGCACAAGTTCAAGTGCATCATTATTACATGTGTACATTAATTGCATTCATCAGACAACAATTGACTGTGAGTGAGAAAAAAGTTCTTGTTTGAGAAAATCGTATGATGAAATTGTGAGCATTGTGAGAACAAAATTTGGTTTAAGAGAAAAGTAATGAAAGATAATTTTTTTTATGAATGAGTTTTAGTATTTCACTTTTCGTCTCTCTCTTTGTGTGAGCATTTGCCATATACATTCTGGCAGCAAGAAAAAATACTATGAATGAATTCTCTGAAATAAAGTAATAAATGAAATGAGAGAATATCAGCCGTTTTTGTTAATAAATAGCACGTTTAAAGACAAATTGGATTCAGTATAGTAGAATTTCTTGTCGCGTTAAAATGGATGTCATAACTTGCAATAATTTGCCAAGCGGTACTCGGTCGTTGAGAATGCGCACAAATAGTCGTCGGCTATCAAATAGTGAGGAAAAACAAATTAAAAATGAAATTCAATTATGTCCAAGTGTAATGTCAGAACACACTAAAAAAATGTTGCCACCAAATTCGGAAAGGATTCAAACTAAACCATTTCCCGTTAGAGGTATAAATTGAAACAAAAAAAATCACTTTTATAATTACGATAAAATAATAATAATCGACAATGTACCAAAGTAGTGTGTATTAAACTTGAGAAGAGGATGAGAGAATATCGTACGATATTTTATTTCCATACATAATTGCTACACAATTTGCGACTGTATCATATCAAAATATGTGATAAATCATTAAAATATTGAAATTTATACAAATTAACGAGACAAAAAAATAACTACGAATAAAAAAATTATCTTAAATTGTGTTAATTAATTCATATTATGATGAAATTGCATTTAATGAACGAACAAACGTGAGATACAACAAAAAATCATCATCATCATCATCTCAATTTAACTTGATTGATTAAAGTTATGCAGAAATTAAACCGTGATATCTCAATGTGTGGAATTTATACAAAAAAAATTAAATTAAATTATTAGAGACTGTCGTGAATATAATTTCAGTAATTTAATGGAGCAATAATTCAATTTTAAATTGAAAATTTATTCAAGTTCTCTCTCACATTTCACCTCTGAAATTTGTTAATTTAAATTTAAATTTTTTTTTGTCTGTATTTCCATGGAACTTGGAGCTTGAATCATGCTATGTATGAATGTACCATATTAAGATTTTATGATGAATTTTTCGGCAATTTTGACGTAACATTTCAAAAGTACCGAAATTTTAACGTGAGTCACATGTGTGTGGGAAAAAAAGAAAACCAGCGTTCATTGCACTACTTTGTACATTGGGTATTGTACCGAAAATTTGTAGTATTTATGAATTGAAAGGAGTAGGAGAAAATCAATAAGCCGGTTTGTTATGTTAAAAATATTCAACAAGGTCGAAACGTAATGGGTTGAAATAATAAAAATAAATAATAAAAATTAAAAAATTTCATTCGTCACAAACAACTCAATACACATAAAAATTTGCTCTGTATAAATTAATTAATTTATATAAAATTACTGATTCCTGTGATTACAAAATAGAGCCAAAAGTGACATTAAAGAATAATAAATTGATAGATCAAACAAAAAATCTGTAAAAAATATTAGTTACTGTGAAAATCAGAAAATAAAATTAAATAAATCAGACAATCACTCACATCAATATTAGAAGTCCATTGTTTTAATAGTACGAGAACTTGTTTTATTACGTCATCAACAGTCGTAGAAATTTAGTCGTTGTTGGTTGTGTATAGTTCTTTTGTGGAAGTAGTATCATATATTGTACCAGTGAGAAAGCATAAAATATGTACTAAAATTTTATTTGACATGCAAATCAACCTAATCAGCTGTGCGTATTTGAAAACTTCAATCTATTGTTAGTGGATTCTGTAGCTGTGATGACAAAAAGACCACTGAGTCCATTGAAAAATTTAAGGACTCGTCGCACCAGAATGGACATGACGTGCCATATTTGCAAAATACATCTTATCGAAGAAGACTGCAATACCTACGTCTCTTGTGCGAAATGCAATATTAATTTTCATACAATCTGTGTCGGTATTTCTGAAAAATTTATGGAATACTTTATAATTAGAAAAGGTTGCCCGTGGTTCTGCTATGTTTGTGACAACCAAATTCGAGATCAAACGAGAGAAAATACAGTGGCCATAGATAAATTAAATACCCAAATGGAGATCTTAAAATCGACTCAATCTACATCAAAACAAATGTTCGAAATGGAGATCCTTGAAAAAGTGGATAAACAGTTGAATGACTTTGCAGTAAAATTTACACACAAAAATGAAAATGAAACGACAAAAATTTTTAATGTGCGTCGGAAAAATCTCATAATTAGAGGAGTACCTTATGTCAGTAACGAAGATCCAACTAACATTATTAAAAAAATAGCTAAAGTCGTAAATTTCAACCAAAGTGGTTATATAGACAACTGTTATAGAATCAATAAAAAAGAAAACCATTCCCCAGATGGTGATCCGGACTCGATTCTTCTTAAATTTAGTACTGAATTGTCACGAGATTCCTTTTTCAAATGTTATTTTTCTTTCTTGAAGAAACAACCACTCACAGTGGCCAGTATTGGCTTTCCCGGAAACTCCAGAATCTTCATCAACGAACACATGAATCCATCATTAAAAACAGTTCTAAATGAAGCATTGCAACTTCGCAAACAAAGGAAAATTGCACAAGTGTCAGCACATTGTAACCACATTTCCATCAAAATTGGGAACATTTGGCATCGCATCTATAATGAAGTTGGTCTACACAAAACTATAAATCAACATGAATCTACAAAATAAATTTTAAGATTGATTACATGTATATTTTTCAGTTGATATTGCATGTCTCATTATTTATAAATTTATTTCATAATTAATTAAGAAGCTTAGAATATAATTAGTGTTAATTTAGTATTTTAATTACATTAGTATTTAGGACGTTATATTTTCAACATTTCTATCTATCTCTATTCTTTCTATCACTATTCTATCAATGTCTCAAGAAACTACCCACATCTACTGTATAAATGAACGCGAACTTGACTTGAGTTTGACTGACTTACCTAAGAATAATGGAGGTTTACTGGTATTCATGCTTAATATCCAAAGAATGTCTCGCTTGAGTAAATTTTATGACTTACAAACATACTTGAGATCACTACCACATATGCCTGATCTGATAATTTTGACTGAAACTTGGGTGACCAAGGGAACCGAAGCACTATACCAAATTTTGAATATGAACTCGTACCACTGCTGCAGAATAACAATGAGTGCAGGGATTGCTATTTATTATAAAAACGGTCTAAACATACAAATTCTGTCTGAAAGTGATGGAGGTGTGTCCTTCATCCACTGTTTTCTTAAAGATTCCTCCGCATCAGGATCGGGTATGCATATAAGTGCCTTCTATATGCCAGATCGCAGACACTCTACTGACTTATTGAACTATTTAGAAATGTTTCTGTCAAACACGTCCGGAAATCATCTCTTATTGGGAGATTTTAATATAGATATTTTTGATTCCACAAGCTCGCTATCGAGAGACTATATCAATCTCATCCAATCATATGGTTACTGCATTGTGAATAATTTTCAAACAAGACCTACGTCTGGGACATGTATTGACCATTTTATAGCAAATTTTACTACTGATACATGTGTCACTTTAGAAAATAACTTGAGTGACCACAACACATTAATGCTATTCTTTGAAGGAATTTTTGAAGTCCAAGCTAATAGTGGGTTTGATATTCGACTGATCAAAAATACAGATTTTTCGGAAGTCAAAAAGGAATTATGTCAACTCCTGGATGATCCTACTTATCATCTCCTAGATCCTAAGTCAAAATTCACCTTTTTCCACACAAAATTAACTGAATCAATTCAAGCTAACACTACTACTTCTCGCCTGAAGGTCAAGAACAATAATCCTTTTGCCTCCCTGTGGGTGAATCATGATCTAGTGAGACTCTCTCGTAAGAAACATAGGCTCTTGAGTAAGAGAAGGAATGGTGTCAGAAATCAATCTTTGGAAGATCGTATCGCTAGAGTTTCGCTTAAAGTTTCTACACTGAAAAATGCCCTCTTAAATGATTATAAAAATAATAAATTTGGTAGGGATGTGAATGCATCGTCAAAATGGAGAAACCTGAATTCATTGTTAGGAAGAAAAAAGCAAACCAGGATTGAGAAACTAATTGTGAATGGTGGGGCTGAAGTAACCGATGCTAGAAGCATGGCTGACACATTTAATGACTTTTTTCTAAATTTTTGTGCACCTAACCCAACTTCTAACGTATCAGTGAATGACACAATGGTAACAGAATTTTGCCCAAGATCAATGGTACTTTTCCCTTCCACCTCCCAAGAAGTCTCAAGGGTAATTAGAAACCTCAAGTCAAAAAAAAGTGTGGGCCACGATAAAGTATCAGTTCCACTGGTTAAAGCTTGTGGTGAAGTGTTGTCCATTCTGATCTCTGACCTTTTTAATCTCTGCATCCAAATCGGATATTACCCTGATGAATTAAAAGTGGCGCGGGTTATCCCCGTCTTTAAGAAAGGCCAGGACAATTTGGCTACAAATTACCGGCCTATATCACTTTTGTCCATACTCAATAAAATTTTCGAAAAGTTGATCAGCCACAGACTCAATACCTTTTTGAATAAAATGGAGCTACTTTCTGACTGTCAATATGGCTTTAGGAAAAATTCAAGCACAATATGTTGTGCAGTAGACCTTCTAGATGAAGTATATCAAGAAATCGATAATGGCAACACGGTCACAAGCCTCTTCCTTGATTTGTCCAAAGCTTTTGATACTGTGGTCCACAAAGTCCTATTGGCTCGCCTGTACTCGTGTGGTGTGAGAGGAATAGTCCTTGAACTTTTTCGAAATTATCTCTCAGATAGAATGCAGTGTGTGGAGGTCAATGGTGTCCAAAGCAATCTTTGTAGAATCGAAAGAGGTGTGCCACAAGGTAGTTGCCTTGGGCCTATCCTCTTCCTGGTGTACGTCAACTCAATTTCCTTATTACCTCTTAGAGGGCATCTGTCACTTTTTGCCGATGACACAGCACTTCTCTACTCATCTCCCGACATTTCGACCAATTGTGAAAGTGCCAAGTTAGACCTTGAGCTCCTCCAGTCATATTTTGACAATATAGGGCTGTCACTCAATGCATCGAAAACAAAAGTGATGCACTTCCACCAACCTCGAAAACAACTTGTTTCTGTTCCCCAGATTCAAGTCCAAGGAACCCCTATTGAACGTGTTGAACAGTTCACGTATCTGGGCCTTGTCCTCGATCCAACACTGAAATGGGACGGCCATATTGATGCGTTGGTAAAACAGTTAGGGTCTGTGACTGGCATACTGCACAAAACACGATTCATCCTCCCTAAAGATGTTCGGAAAACAATTTACTTTTCCCTAATACAAAGTCGGTTGACCTACATGATTGAGACCTGGGGTAGTTCTTCTGTATCAAGATGGAGTCGTCTCCAAAGAGTACAGAACAGGGCACTTCGCAACATTTCCAATTTACCTTATTTGACCTCTCGTTTTGATTTATATGGAAATGCTTGTGAAGGAATCTTACCAGTACACGGCCTATATGAGATGTACTTATCAAAATTTGTGTTTCGGTCTCTCAATGGCTCACTTCATACAAGGTCTAAATTTTCGACTGGCTCTCATGAGTATGTCTCTAGAAACAGAGATTTACTCCTGAAACCAAGATGCAGACTAGAACTATGTAAAGCCAGAATTTCTTATTCTGGTCCTGATGTTTTCAACGACCTTCCTAACTTATGTAAGTCAGCACCCAACAGTCATGACTTTATCAAAAGAACACGAGCTCACATTTCTCAAAATCTCGTCAGACACTTGAGATATTGATAGTGTTCTATATCTATGCTTGTTGGTGGGTTGTCCGTGAAAGCCGGCGCTCTGCTCTTATCAACATCTATCCCCTAATTCTTATTTTATTTCTTTTCAGCAGCTGGTGGGTTGCCGTGAAAGCCGGCGCTTGCTTCTTATCAGCACACTATCTATTATTTCTTCTCTCTAATTCTTCTACTAATCCTTTACTTTTCATGTCAATATAACGTTTTAAATCTGAAGTACCGGTTTGATGGGGTGAAGGTGGCCACTTCTTCAAAGCGTAAGCACTGAAGTGGCTTGCCTTTTTTACTCCTTTTAGAGTAAATGCTTCATAGCATAAATATATGTGGTCTATGCAGTGTCAACTTGTCTAAATATGTAAAAAAAATAAATAAGTAATAATATAAATAAATAATGATAAGTGATATGCTTGTGAAAGGTAATTGATTTGAAGAAGTATTGGAGATGGAAAAAATACAGAGAAAGAAGAATGTAGAAAATGAATTAATTTTTTATGATTATGAGAAGTAAGATCTGAGAGATCTAACTAACCCTCACTAAAGCATACAATGAAAGAAAATACCATTTTACATAATACATTCAAATAATCAATCGTCTTCCAAATGATTGTCATGACAAGCAGCAAAATTCGCTCTACTACAAAGGCACGAAACTTTATAATGATTTATTGAAAACAACAACTGTGGAAAAACGCTTTAAACAATCAGTATTAATTTATGTCAAAACTACAGTGAATTGTCATAACGTCCTGTAATTTAATTTGAAGCTGTGATAAACATCATCCTAAGGATGATCCCAAGCCACAAACAAGCAACAAGCAAATAATAAGGAAAATAATTCTCTGATTGTCCAGAAGGACAAGAAATGACTCAAGAAACCCGAACCGAAAAAATAAATAAAGTGAGAAGTGTTCCCAGGTTCACAGAAGTCTATGAAAGTTGTCACGATTAAGAAGCTTTGTCTTTTGCCAGCATCTGCAAAAACTTTCTTCTTTTAGATTTTGAAGTTGTCTCGTAAATTGACTAAGCCTTCATTTAATGAGAGTTCTTGTAAGTGATATACTTCATATTAGATGTTTTAAGACAAGAATTTCATGCAATCCTCGAATACTGAAATAACCTGTCCAAAACAAATTTTTTTGACCAGGGAAACTTAATTTCCTAAGACTTACTACTACTTTATGCATGGTATAACTCCTTATAATTTACGTACAGAGCGCGTTATATTTTTTCCGCTATCTATACACATACGAATTTGTTGCAACTCTTAAACCTTACAAAACAGCCGTTTACGTCAGGAGGAACAGCTCCATCTCCAAATTTTGCTCTTTAAATAAAGCTGGAGCTAAATTTTTAACGTGATCTATTTACGATCTCCCTGATTTTATTTCAGACTCTTCTCCAATAAACCTGAGCCTAAAATAATAAAAATTCATTGAAAAATAACACAATTCTATCGAAAAAATATCACTTAACGCAATCACCTTATTCCAACTTATCAAGATGAAAAATCATCTCATTTCATGTACAAATTCTTTTGATGGTGTTAAAATCTGAGATAAGATGAGACTTGACCTTACTCACTTATTTATTACACATTGCAGATAAGATTATAGAACGGCAATTAACTAGTTATGACAACCTTTGTTTACAACTTTAGAGTAAAGTTTATTCAATTTTTAATCTTTGATAATTCATCGATCAATTCTACAAAAATTATTAGTAATTAAAATCTCTTTTTTTTCTTGTTGAAGAGTGTCGTTAAATTGCCTATATTATTACTTATATACTTCAATTGATAATTCAATTGATAAGAGAGGTGAATGAAAAATTGATTAGGGTACATCTGTCATAAAAATTCTTATCTCTTAATCGGCTTAATACTTAATACGGAGAAAGAAATTAACGTGTTAACAAGTAACACACTTATCAATTTTCTATTGAAAAAATAATTTAATAATGATTTAATTTTAAAATAAAATTTTTTATAACAACATGCGATATCGCATGTATTTGCAAGGAGCTTGTCATTGATTCAGCTAATTTGAAGTCCAAATGTTTCATGTCACTGAACCCCCAAAAAAATTAATGTGAAGTGACATAATGTGAAGTGACGTTATTTACTTTTTTACTTTATCCAAGTTTTAACTGCATTAAGCAGGTTTTATTAATAAAAACATTCAAATACATGTGATTCGAGTGAATCATCAGGTAATTTACTGATTACGACGCGTTACCGGTAAATCAAACACTATTTAGACTCAGTCAAGTATTAAATTAGCTTTGTCTCGCTTGAAAATATTTTTTTATATACAATTTTTTTTATCTATTAGTATTCGATGTGATTACTAGGCTGAACATGATTGATGTGAATTTGATTTAATTAAAGCCTTACGTAACGGAATGTGTCGATAACCCTACTGTAATTTTAATATAAATTCCAATATCTATTACGTAGTTGTAATCACAAATCAGATGAAATGAAAATATACAATAATTGTAATAAGTGATTTGACGCCACATTCTTATACGTATTTCATTCAAGGTTAAAATTGTTGACATTTTTGATTTTTTTGTTGTTGTTGTTGTTCATTTTTTAGAAATCATTAGAGGTGTTTCTTTGTACATACAATTATTGAACTTATAAAAAAACGATTATTAGATATTTTGGCAAATTCCAACTGTATTTTTTCTAATTATACATATTTCTTGGCAAAATATGACGCATGTATTTGAAACTGTGTTGGTTGGTTAGTATTCAGATGTGATTTTTTCGTCTGATGTTAAAAATAGGCATGTAAAATATCAATTGAGGGCATATCGCATTGTAAAGTGCAATTTATAAATTACATTTTGTCAGTTTACGATGGAAGAGCAAGGGACACGGTTAGATTATCGTATTAGAAAAGGCAGTTTATTTTCAAGTATTTGTCTTGTGAAAAGATTTTCAGAGTTAGGTAAGATTTTAACTAAATTAAGGGCTTTGATTGCAATGTAACGACTCTCTGTAATCAAATTTTTTGATTGATTTGTATTTTTGTTTAATTAAAGAGTGTGTTAAGCCAATTACAGTGCAAGACATTTTCAATTGTATCTTAATGACCTTAGGTATAAAAAAATCACGGTAATCCAATACATTTGAACTCGGGTCATTGTGATTTGTTTCACGTGACTTGGAGTTTGGATTTTTTTTATTGAATCAAATTAGCTGTTCAAGGTTAATTGGATTTGATTTGAGAAATTTGATATCTTATTGTCTAGTCAATTCAAAAGATTATGACTAAGCTCCATCTCAAGAATGTTGGTTCTTAACCACCCTAAATTCAATTCCAGGGCCAGGTCAAGACTATAGTTCCGCAGTTGACTATTCTGTGCCTTTTCTTTCCAGTTTTCAATTCGTAGACATCGATCCATCTGGCTTTAGGTCGGTTCACACCACGATGACTGTCTGGACCGTTTCTGAGAAGTGTCGCCTTGTTCCATTTGTTCTTGCCAATAAAATTCACCGTAAAAGATCACATGCCTTTTCAACAAAATATAATTAGTCATAAAACTTTAACATGAAATCTGATACATTGCTCATATTCACAAGAAAAATCTGGTTTATGTCGAAATCAATTCAATAATTCACAAATTAGCAAAGATAATAAACGCGTCATCACATGATTGTGACTCAATTGAAACTTAATGATGTAAAAACAAAATCAGTTATTAGCGGTATTGCTTTTTTGTCAATTTATATACATCTTTTGCATATTTTATTTTTAAATTAACACCGACACGAGATCGAAGCGTGTCATTTTTCATTCACAATCACGCATCGTTTATTTATTTATTTATAACTCTCACATCGGTTCAATTTATTTTTATATTATAACTGCCACTTTTCTATTGATCAGTTCAATTGTGATTGATTGATTAATTGAAGAAAGGAGCTTTCTTATTGTTTTAATATGGCTTTACCTTAAATGACCGTTAATTGTTTTAAATGGACAATAAATTGTGAATGTTTTATTCGTGACTTGTACAAATGTTATTATTAGAAAGTAAAAATCGATTTTGTGGAAGAATGTTTTCAAATTTCTCAGTGTTTCTCAGAATTTAAGATCATGTCACTGTGGGTTAGGGTTGACAGTGAATTCAAGAAAATATTCATCAGGTTGCATATTGCACACAACTAAAAACAATAAAATGTAAATAAATGAGGTTACATGTGTTCATACGCGGAAATAATGTAAATAAACAAAAAATCGAATGAGGTTATCAATATTTTTTGAAAAAAAAACAATAATCTTACGAAATTAAAAATTGGATGGGAAACGCAAATTAATTGCTGATAATTAAAAATTGATAATAATGTAACAATTTCATCGAACGTTTCAAATAAGTACGTTAAGTTATTTTACATTTTCTAAGGAGTCAATATAAGCCTCAGTAGCATTTTCGAAGTGCCAATTCATTTTGATTGATCAATCACAAACAATCAAAACAAACTTGCGAACATGAATTATTTATGTTGTTGACAGACTTCTTAATGAAGCCTTTCAATTTGATACAATAAATAAACAACTCACTGATAATTTTACGAATTTCAATGCCATTTTATTTGTTTACGGAAAATTATTTCAGCTGTAGGTTTCACGACCTACGAGAAAAATTCTATTTCGCAAGTGGGTTTTCAAAGAAAAGAAAAAAACCTACGCTTTTGATACTAATGAAAGTAAAATATGGCTTTTTTCCATGAAACTAAATATTGCTCATCTCCTTCCAATCATAATCTATTGAATTTTAACTACTGAAATACATAAAAACGTCAAAAAAAGAACAAAAATTAGTTCAATATTTGTTTGATCAATATGAAAACATTTCATTTTGTGACGAATGAGTATCAAATTGCTTCTCGGTAATTTCTTAAATTTATTGACAAAAGACTTTCAATTGGTATGACGCTGTGATCCAATTTCCGATTAAAGGTCAACATCCCTCACCCCAATTCTCACATGATAACAATTTCAATTTAATTGACTTTTAACCTTTTTTATTTATATTTTAATCTATAAATTAAGAACATTGTTGCACAGTAACAGGTGCTACATTTTTAAATGCGTCTCAAGATTTCTTTTATTTTTTTTTTTTTGCAAATTTCAATCAAAAAAATTATATAAATTCTTCAGAAAAAGATCTGAGTGTGTGTTTGTCGAGACAATCAAATAATAAAATATTAAAAATAAAATTATTTTTAAAACAAAATGATTTTTTTTATTAGAATTTCATTTTTATTGACTAGGAAGTTTTGCTTAACCAAAAAAAAAAATTGGCCTTAATTTTTTGTTTACGTTAATTTTTTTTTATAGCTTAAATTATTTAAATTGATGCACTATCAAGCACGTATGGAATCTTTTTATAGACTTATCACGCGAAAAAGTATCATCTTGAGTATGAATTGCTCAAATATTCACACAACTCTCATGACCTTACAACGTGAACAACATTTGCCGGTTATCAATAAATTTCAAAAAAAAAGAATAAAAAAAACGCAAGTAAAAAAAAACAAACAATAAAGCAACGTTTAAAATGAGAGTATCTTCTTTTTTTCATTTCATAAATGTATAACTAAATGAATTAAAATTTATTGAAAAATGTATACTTGCGAGTTCTATTTTTGTTATTTTGTGTTGTTTGTATTTTAAAATAATAACAATAAACACTGATATATCAGGCGATTTTTGTGATGATATAATAAAAATAAATTAATAAAGAATTTTTGTACTTTTTTATATTAATATTAAATTAAATAAATAACTAAATTTGTTTCAAAAAAGTTTTAAATCAATATAATTTGACGATAAAGGATATTGAAATGCAGAAGGAAATTAAATTTAGTAATGATTGAAAATTTTAACATCAGACATTTTTTGTTGTTCGATATGAAATTTTAGACGGATGGGTATGAAAAAGCTTACTGAGGGTCAAGAGGGTTGAGAATTTTGTCAGAATTTAGTTTTTGCCTGAATTTAGTTTTGAGATTAGTATGGCTGAGTACATAGTTTTATCATTTGTGGTCATTCTTAGAAGCTCCTTAGTACTAGTGAAGGTTTGACATGTACTATGAAAACTTGGCTTGAAATTGTACAGACGCGAAGAAACCCTATCAACCGTCACAGACCCTTCCCTACAGTACCAACTCATTAGGATGTCTAAATAAAATTTTATTATCAAAAAATGTTCTTTTTCAAATTAACCTTGTCAATCTAATGGAACATAAACACGTGTTATAAATTTAATTATATCATAAAATAATCTGAATTACCTTTAACTTTCTTTCAATCATACTATTAAAACCCTGATCCTAGTAATTTATTGAAAAAAATTCTTTAAAAATAACACGTGATTTAAATAAAAATTCTAACAAATTCGTTAATTATTGTCAAAACTTTCAACATAACTATTTTTTGTTTATTTTTTTCATAGATAACGAACACATAATTTAAACTAAAAATTTTCTATAAATAAACATTGAAATGCTATGAGAACCGGTTGTGTTTCCATAAAATAAATAATAATGTGATTATAATCTAAAACGATTAATTGATTTTTCATTCAAAGTTTTTGTTCAGTCTTTTAGTGATTATTAGTTGATTATTTGCGTTGGCAGTGCATCAACGTGGTTGTTTTTTGATCTTCATTTTCATTAAAATTAGTTTTATTTTTAATTTTTAATTAAAAATATTTTCGTATAACAATTTTTACATTGTTTACATTTTTCTTGTTCAAAAAGAATCAAAAAAAAAAAAATCTTGATATAAAAATCGCAAATTCACTGTGAGTGTTAATTACGGAATTGGCCTAGACCTTGTCAAAAGCTACTCATGTGTAATATTGTTTTAATGAAAACGTGTAATTAAAAGGAAAAAACATTTTTACCGGTAAATTAATTGGTTTTTTCCTTGTTTCTAATTCTCTATTTCTTTTTGGAATGTAAAAAAACTTTAATCATAAATTTATTTGAAAGAACGAAACTTTTTTTTTCATATTTCAGTCACCCTAATATCCAAAGTTCGTTCGATAAACACATTTTTTTAACTGAACTTGACATTTTGAACATATGAAAACACATACATGCACACAAATTGTAACATAAATACATAAAAAAATTCATTATCATCAGGTATCTGATAAGAAAATATTGAAATAAAAAAAAAATCTCACATTAAACGTTGTTCAAATAAAAATATTTATTAATCGTGAGATAACAGTGCAATAAACTTATAAATTTTCCAAAATCATTCGTGTAATAAATGATCGAAATTGCTGAGTCAAAATATACATCAAAGAATTTCATTTAAAAAGTGGCAAAAATACCGAAAAAAAGAACATTCGAATCAGACTCATCAATATCAAAGCACAGAATTGATTGAATTTTATTTGTTTTTTTAATTTAAATTTACATTGAAAGTTGTTGTTATTGTTTTGAAAAAAAATTATTGATTTAAAAGTATGGCGTCAAATAGTGTGAATGAGAGTACGAATATGCATAACGGTGAAACAAGTCAAGGTCGCAATGCTGATCAGGCGAGAGGTGAAATGAGATCTCTTGGCTGGAAATTTATGAATAAGGAGACATTTGGTGTTGGTAAGAATGACCTTGGGACATTGTCGAATGTGGATTTGAATTCTTTTAATTTAAAATTTTATATTTAAAATTAATTGCAATATTTTTTTATTATTTTTTTCCAGGTGAACGAGCCAATCATGTTAACATTCCACATGTTATTGCAATGGTCGGACTTCCGGCACGTGGAAAAACTTACATTGCGAAAAAGTTGTCACGTTACTTAAATTGGATTGGCATTAACACAAAAGGTATTGTCTTGTCAAAAGTGATTTATTGGCATTTATATTTTAAATTGAATTAATTGTAAAATTTTTAATTACAGTTTTCAATTTGGGTGAATACCGAAGAAAAGAGACAACAGCTTATCGGAATCATGATTTCTTTCGTACTGATAACAGGGCAGCTATGGAATTAAGACAAAAATGTTGTCAAGATGCACTGAAGGATGTGTGTCAATGGCTTGAAGCCGATGGGGAAGTTGCCGTTTTTGATGCTACAAATTCGTCTCTTGAACGAAGAAAAAAAATTCACAAGTACATTGTCGAAGATTTGGGTTACAAACTATTTTTCGTGGAATCTATTTGTGATGATCCATCAATTATTGAACAAAATATCATGGTAAGCAATTTAACGGTTTAATTTAAGAAGATCCAAAATTATTTTAATGTTAACTGGAATTTGTCCATTTCCATCTCGAATGCAGTTCAAATACCATTTAGTCCATAATCGATTTCCTGCGAGAACTTCTTTGCCTTGTGCCATCAAAATTATGGTTGTTAAGGTTATTTCTAGCATTCGGTCGGGATCTAAATCCTCAAATGGTGTCTTTTGTTCAGTAAAACTCTCCAAAATAGGAAGCGTTTTGCGAAAAACATGCTCATTTACAGCTGGAGCTATAACTGTATCAAATTTTTTGTCATATTCCCTCAAATTATCTTTCATCAACTTTTGAAACCCATCATCGGATGGTTTTTCATATTTTTTGATTATTTTTGGGGTGTACGAGAAATTATTTAACCATGACATTTCGATTAAATTTATTGATGATTGACATTTAATTCAATGTTAACTGATAAATTTTTTATTTAAATTTTACAGGAAGTCAAAGTGAGCAGTCCAGATTATGTAAATATGAATACAGAAGATGCATTACGGGATTTCCGTCTCAGAATAGAACATTATGCCGAAAAATATGAGCCACTAGATGAACAAATTGAAGATAACTTATCTTACATGAAAATTTACAATACAGGAGAGAAAGTTGTCATTCACAAGCATGAAGGTCACATCCAATCTCGAATTGTTTACTTCTTGATGAATATTCATATCACACCACGAACCATTTATTTGACACGAGTATGTTGAAATTTATTGATTTTAATTTTTTTTTTGAATTGAATTGAAATTTTACTTTTAAGCATGGTGAATCAGAACACAATCTCAAGGGGTTAATTGGAGGTGACAGTGATTTAAGTGAACGTGGTCGTGCTTATGCCAATGCACTTGCAAACTATATAAATGATCAAAAGATTGAGAGCTTACGAGTATGGACAAGTTGGAAGAAACGCACAATACAAACGGTAGCTGGTTTGGAGGCACCTCAGGAACGCTGGAAGGCTCTCAATGAAATTGATGCGGTAAGTTATGGAATGTTTTTAGCAATCTCACAAATTTTGAGCAACCCAACTGATTCTAAGCAACGAATTTCTCCGAATTCACTCTTAACCGTTAAATTCGTTAATAAAATTTCAAATTCCATTTTACAGGGCATTTGCGAAGAAAAGACATATGAGCAAATTCAAGCACAATTTCCTGAAGAATTTAAGGCACGTGATCAAAATAAATTCGCATACAGATATCCGCGTGGTGAAAGCTATGAAGACTTAGTTGTCCGTCTTGAACCAGTCATGATGGAATTGGAAAGACAAGGCAATGTTTTAGTTGTATCACATCAAGCTGTACTCAGATGTGTTCTTGCCTATTTCTTGGACAAATCAGGAGGTAACAAAGAAAATCCATTTCATTAAATTTTAAAATTTTAAATTTTATTTCATTTCATTTCATATCAATCAATAGACGACTTACCGTACCTCAAAGTGCCTTTACATACAGTTATCAAATTGACTCCGGTCGCATATGGCTGCAAAGTTGAACACATAAAATTACCCGTTGATGCTGTTGACACACATCGCCCCAAACCAGAGGTAAGCACGTTTATGGAACACTGTAAATAGGGTTGGCGAAATTTTGTTGAAATTTTTCAACAACTCCAACCTTAAAATTAGATCACCAAATATGTACTCATGTTACTAATTATTAAGCACTAATTAATTGTTCTTTTTTTTTATTTATTATTGTTCATATAAATCATAAAATTGGCACAAAAATTATAAAAAATATTGGATATAAAATGTATGTAAATAATAATCAAAAAAACATTAAAATTAAGAGTCAAAATTTATAATAAATATTATTGGCGGAGAAAAAAAATAAAAATTAATCATATAAATTGTAGTAAATAAGTATGTTAAGCATGCAAAAATTAGCTGTTAACATTTTTTTTCTTTTAATTTTTTTTTAATTTGCAGATACCTGGTCAAGTCTAATTTGATGTGTGTGATTCCTCTCTTACACATAACTAAATAATATACACAAATAGACAGATTAATATTAAACATTCAAATAGAAAATAGTGTGTAATATCAGCAAAATGTGTTTCATGCACTGAAAATCATTGTAAACAAAATTTACTGTAATTTTATGTTAAATTTTGCTTGATTTTTATCATTTTTTGTACTTTTCTGCTAAAAATCTTATGATTTCATCTTTTTCTTATTTGTTCTTCTATTTTTTATCCATAAACAGGTGACAACAAGATTTTATTAGCACAATTTATCAAGAAAAGCACTTTAAAGTTGAATTATTTGTAAAATTTCTGTACATAATTAAAGCAAAAAATTATTTTTATTATTAATTTATAAATATCTTGTTATAAAATGAAAAATTTTTCTTATTTATTTTTTTTTTAATTTCATTCCACACAAAAATATCAAAAAACACAATTCTAACACTACATAAAATTGCTTTACTTCAGATTCCAGGAACATTAGAGGATAGATTTAAGCAAAAATGACAAATATTTCAAGGTACATTCATTGAATATATCCTGGATCTTATCAAATTACATCCACTCATTAAATTACTAAGACGGATATTTTTCTGCCTTAAAATTACAAAACAACATCAACAACAATCACAGTAAAACAAAAACAAAACAAAAACTTGTTCCTAACTTTACAATATTTGGTGTCATCCTGCATGGTTTAAATTTAAATTTAATCAAAACAGACCAAAAAATTAAATAGAAATAATAATTATGGAGAACAAAATATAAACGTCGATGATTAAAATATTTAAATTTTGTAAGGAAAATTAAATATTGCAAAAAAATGTTTAACACTCAACCAGGAATTTTTTGGGTCTTTAAGACCCATTAATTTTCAAAAAAAATTGTTTAAAATTCATATTTTTTCAAAAAAAAAAAATATAAATTATTAATGAAATTCAAGAAAATTCTTTTCATTGTCTGATTCCAGTAAAAAAATTTCGAGAGTGAATTTTTTCGTCTGGATAACCTGGATTTTTATCATAATTCTGAAGCTCCTGATTGAGTGTTAAAAATTTATTACATTGAATGATCCAAACAAAACAAAACACTGAATAAAAAAAAAATAATATGACATTAAATTAATAAAAATAAAAAATTATCATTTTAAAAAATTGCTTTGCATTTCATTTGTAACTGTTTTGTTTTTTTTTTATGTTTCGCGACGTTAAAAGCTTATTTTTCTTATTTCAAATTATTCAAAAAAACTAAAATTAGTGATATTAAAAGGGTTCTGCAACGAAAAGAATGATCAAAGGATAATAAATTTGAATAAAGAATACAGATAAGTTTTTTTTTAATTTTAAATTGAAATTAAGAACTAAAAAATTTAAAAAAAATAAATGAAAAAGCGAACAAAAACATTAACTTCTAATATGTTGTGTTGTATGAAAAAAATAAATTATAATTTTTATAGAATAAAAAACTAGTGAAACTATGAATTTTTTTAAAATTAAATTTAAATTAAAAATAAAAAAAACATTTTAAATGTATTGAAAAAAATTATGTAATTTAATTAAAATGAATAAAGTTAATATTTTTCTGAAATAAAACTTTAAGTAACGGTTTTTTTATTATAATTTTCGTATGTTTATTTCTCTTATACAAGAACGTTTAAAGACATTGTAGATTTTAAAGGTATTCGAACTATTCAAAACCTTTTTCGGGGAAGATCAAAGACTGGATTATTCTATGTAAGGACTTAATTGTCACCCCTTTGTTTCGTTTCATTTCTGATGGTTTTGTTGCTGTCATGATCAATGTTAAAGGAACCTAACATGGTTGTTTTCGTTTCCATGTTCACACCTAGACCCAAAGCATCTTGGAGCAGCTGGACGTGACTGAGTTGTACTGCCAAGATTCAGCCAATAAGCGACCAACGATACCTATCGACCATCCTTTGGCAGTACACCGTAGACCTATTGAAATATTATCAAGAACAATGTAAAATAACATTTTGCCCAACACCTATTAGATTCTGAATTCAGTGAATTAGACAATTACTGCTTATCTTGATGTCTCTCACTCTTTAACGGTTATGATTTAGCGGTTCAGTAGTTCTGACACTAATCCACAGGGTCAAAAGCTTCTGAACTATCTCAACACCACTGACCTGGTCGAATTGAATCGTGGTTTTAATGCTACATTTAAGAATCTTTCAAGATCCGACTTTACAGTCGCGTGTTCATGTAAAGCTGTAGGCTAGAGATTGTCCTTACATTAATTTTCCATCTTTAAACATTTTTGAATGGTCTGAAGCCACATTCTATAATCGTTTAATCCCAAAATACTTTTTTTTCAAAATAAAGAAAAAACTGACAGTGATTCGATAAAGTACATTTTTAAGCTCTGAAGGCCAATCCTGAGACCGATATTTGATAAAAATCTTTTATAAGTCTTTATCAAGTAAAAGGGTCTGTGGTGAAGGGCTAAAGTCCATAAACTAGAATTCATTTTGACTTTTGAAATATTCACATACAAAAATTTGAAGTTTCGGTATGTGTTTCTATAGAAAATAAACGTCAAATGAAATGTCAAGTGAAATTCTATCCTATGAACTTTACTGCGTACACTAGTGAAAGTTTGACAATCTCTATTTACGTACAAAATTTTTGAAGTTTCCGTATGTGTATCTATACAAAATGAGCTGTCAAATTTAATCTCTTAGCCTAGTTACTAGTAAACCTGTAACCAGTAGCCTTTCTTCTTTCCTTCTCAGTATTTGTATCAAAATTTCAATTTTTACTTCTGAATATTAATCTGAAAATAAAATTACTTATTAAAAAATATGTTTTAAGTTAATTGATACCTTGACAAAACATATCAATATAACACTCCTACATCTGCTTAAAAATCCATGACCCGCCAATATTTCTTCAAAACGTGCATTGAATTGAAAAGTTGCAGCCACCCTCTTAATTTCCCCTTAATTTGAGATTTTGCCAGGATTTCCTTGAATGTAAGAAACTGTATTAAAATTCTTCATATTGTTCATCTTCTACCTGTGATTGATGATCAAAGTATACATTTAAAGAATATTGTAAAAAAAAGTAATTCAACTATTTCTATGTGTACGGAAGTAAGCAGTAAAAGAATAGAATAGAATTTTGCGCTTAAATTTCGTATCGTATCACCCGATTAAATTCATCTAATATCTAGGGATGTTTTATTTCATTTCATTTCATTTATTGTTATACATGTAGAAAGACCGCATTTATGCATTTTTATTCGGAATCTGTATAAAAGAACGAAAGTTGCATGTGTATGATTAAAATGAAAAAAAATAAAGTGAGACTTACAAGGGGAAAATTAAACATGCGCAATATGGTATCAGAAAATATTTTAAACACACATTTCTTCCTAATTCTATCACTCATTCTCGGGATTCTTCGGGTAAACCTACTATTTTATTATATTATGTAGAATAGAGGAAACCGGGTTCCGTACTGTTGTGAGTTGAAAAGATAAATAAAAAAATGCACATAAGCGTACTACGTAATAATAAAATAATATAATCAAAAAGGTAGTTTAACGTACTGACTCTACTACGTTTAATTTTAAGTATTGATCCAATATTTTTGTTGATGTTCTGATAACATGCTCTATATTATTATATGCATTACTTTATATGTGTAATGAGAGGGCCGAATATAAACCGACTTGGTTTAATTTTAATATTTGAGCATGCGTCAAGAAATTGTCTCAAATTTATTCTATTTTTTTTTTGTTGTATTACTGTATATTATTGTATGTGTTTCCGCACTCAGCTGTTTAAACGGTGCTGTGAGTGTGTCTTAATGTTAATAATAAATAAACCAAGTAAAGAATCATGCTTTAAGCTGCTAAATACAATAGAGCACAAGGCAAGACGCGCTCTCAACACAAATAATTTTCATTTGACGCATAGTTTTTCATCCACTCAACTTGGGTACAGACACACAAATTCGAGTAGTGTGGTGTTGTCGTGAGGAGAGAGAGTGAAAAATAAAATTATTTATTATTTTAAATTTAAATTTAAGTGTCATAACACTTATTTTTGGTGCCATATTATTAATTAAATTAAAATTCATAACTTTAAGCAACACATTTTGATTCAATATTAGACGAAAATTCAAAATGCAACGCAGATTATCAAAACCAAAAAGACATCTTCCCGGTAAGTCAACCTTATCATGATTTAAATGGAACATTAAAAAGGATTTATCTACAATATAACGCAAATCCTTTTTTTTTTTACATCTATTTCCAGGTCAATGGACTTCATACAACAAGGTACTTGTTGGCTCAGGAAAACGTCCTCATGCACGAAATCCAAATTTTGATTGGGAAGAAACAAAATTACTCATTTCGTAAGTCTCCTTTTAATTCTAATCACATTACATTCAATACAAATTTCAAACTGTATTCTCACAATCCATTTTAAATTGAACTTAAACTGAGGTGACGTTCAATTAATTTTACTTTTAAATTCACCCGATTGCATGAAATGTGTGCGTTTTAATAAATTTTTAATTTAAATTACAAATTATTACCGTATTTGATTACTATACACCTCATTCAATATCTTTAGAATTGATAAGAAATCAATCAGTGTCCATACAAAATTCAATACATTTTTGTTAGTAGGATGAGTTTGTTTTTGAATGTTTTTAACCCAGCATTGTTTTGTTCGATTACAATCAGTCAATACAGTTAATTTAAATAATTTAACGGTTTACATTTAATATACCAATGTAAATTAAATGTCCTTTTAAGCCCGAAGAAGTGGTGGTTGTATGGAAAAATTTTTGATTAATTCAGCTAAAATTTTCTTTGTACTGAAATTCAGACGAATAGCGTTAAGTTCAAAAAATTATGAATTTCCCATTTAATTCAAGTTCAAAATTAATTTCATTGAAATATTTTTCTATTTTGTTAAATTTAATTGACTTGAAGCATATCAGTAAATTTTTGTGAGTCACTTAGTAACTTAAGTTGATAAGAAATCGTGAGTGAGTTCATTTCGGTGATTGTAAAACTTCGTTTGAGAGGTTGTTACTTAAATTAATGTTTTAAAGTCACATGCTATTTCTAATCTTATCAATTAAAATGAGAGAGAGAGAGAATTTGAAATTTTTGAAAGGAATTCGAACGCAAGTGATAAAAATAAAAATATTTTTGAATCAAATTTTTGTTTTCGGTCACTACGGAGCGCAAATTTGAGGCATATTGAATTTAACTCAATTAATTACGAAAAAAATATTTGTCTGATTCAGAAAATAGTTTTTTTTTTATGAATTTCGAATGCATTCGGAATAGTTCTACAGTTCTTCTATACACGAAATGTCCTTAAATACGTTGAAACGAATAAAGAGAGAAATTTTGACATAAAAAAACAGAGTCTTGTTTTGGTCAACTGGATATTTATTAAGAAATGGCTTTCAAGGCTAAAAATATGCTAAGAGCTTCATTTTTTCAAAAAAAATCCACTGGTTAAATTTATTCCGTGCCGCTGATTTGTAACGATTACCCGAATCGACATGTAAAAATTTTGTTCCTGATTCCGTTTATTTGATTAAAATTTTATTAAAAAATATTGCATACTTTCAGGGGTAAGAAATTGATTTATAAAAAATGCGCTTAAGTGCTTTGTTTATGTCGCTTGTTTATATTCAATGTGTTTAAAAAATCCTTTCTATCGAAAAATTTTTGTATTGAATGTACTGAACTTCAAATCAAACCTTATTTCAGACAAAAAAATTAACATAACTTTACTTTAAATATCATTTCAGATTATGGGGCGATCCAAAAGTGCAACGTACTCTCATAACAACACACAAGAAATATCCGGTCATTGCTCGAATTGCTGAAAAAATGCGTGAACATGGCTACAATCGTACTCCCGAAGAAATTAATACTCGTATTAAGAACTTAAAATGTTTCTACAATCGTGTAAAGAAAGACATTGAGCTGGGCATAATTTCAAGTCCAAGTTGGAAACATTACGATGACATGGATGAAATACTCAGTCGTCCAATATTCGGAAATAATGCTCGCATGCCGGAAAATAGTGTAAAATCTGAATCACAATCATCGCAAAGTCCCAAAGATTCTGTCGCACATCTCGTTGAACCTGAAATGCGGATTAAAGAGGAAAATATGTCAGATGATGATTTGAATAACGATATTGAAATTGCCGCATCAAGTAGTAACAATGATTTGATAATACCAAAAGATGAACCTCTGGATATTGATGATGGAAATTTATTGGATTCTGAAATGGATGACGATTTTGATGATGATTTCGCTGAGAGTAACGATGAACTTTCATCACCTCCGGCTAAGATTCAACGTACAAGAAGTGAATTGTCATTAAAAAGTTTACCACCTTTGGAAAAACTGCAAACACGCCCAGTTGAAATTAAATTAATTGAAACTCCCGTTACCAATTCAAGTCAAACAGTGATCTCAAATAGTGTTGTAAGTACAGGATCTGGTGATCAAACTGCTGGAACAGGAAAAATTTCGCTGGTACCAACCAAAGTCTTGCTTAAACCAAAACCACAATCAACACCTGGTGCTCCGATAATCACAGTGAATGCTCAACCAAAACCAACACAAGCCCCTAGTCAAGTTGTTGTTAGTCAAAGTCCAGCTACATCATCCCAAGTTTCATCGCAAGGCATGAAAGTTTTATTCGTAAATGCCATGCCACAATCAACCACTTCATCGCAACCTGCAAATACTAGTCAAACTGTCACAATGACCGCAACACCAATCGTACAACAACAAAAACCAATGCCAAAAGTTATGCCACCCTTGCATCCAACAATCCCACCCTCAACCCGCATCTCAGTGATACCACAACCAAATCCCATTTCCATTACACAAAAAGCGGCCGAACAAAAAGGAACGGGATTCCGTCATTTACTTTCCCAATTGATCCAACTCCAAAACGAGAATCTGCTGATGCAACGTCAACGCCTTCTGGTCGAAAAGCAACGCTTGGAAGTGGAAAAAACGTTTGGAACTCGAATTGTTGATCTCCTTACAAATATTCAAACACAAAATACTCTTAGCTTAGCAAATAAAATTCCTGTGACAACCGCATCGTCATCAAGTACTCCGGCTTATCGACTGCGACGTGAACGTAAAGCAAACGATTTGAACAATCATGACAGTACTGATGAAGATGAATCCCAAAAATAACCAAAAAATTTGTGTACAAAATAAATTAATTGCAACATGTGAAGTGTGACTGAAATTTATGAGTGATTGATAATTTATTCTTTTGAAAGAGGTAGAAATAGACTTTTTTTTCTCTTGTATCATTAAATCAATTTAAAATAAAGGAAATAATTTACAAAAAATAACTTTAATTTATCTTAACTGTTAGTTTGACCAAGAAGTTAAACTCCAAAGTTCCTTTTCTGGGCTTTTTCCAGTAATTTTACTTTTAGATCTGCGCCATCAATCCATCTTGCTTATGGTTGGCTCACAACATCGCACTCGTTTAAAGAGACGGATAAAAAATTTTTTCCAAGGAGGGCAAAAATAAAAAATATCAGCTAAATTTTCCCAGCCAGCGCAATGTCTTTAAACTTTTCGCTCGTTTCTGGAAAAATTTCTCTGAAGCACGGCCTCGGTCCATTCAATTTAAATAAACTTTTGCAATTATTTTTTTTAATGAAATTGATTTATTTTTATTAAACTAATAATAATATTTCAGTGATATTTTTTGTTAATATCATTTCATCTAATCAATGTAAAATTATGATATATTGCTTATATTCTAATACATATTCGTCAATTATTTACTTTTTAATTGAGATTAAAAATATCAATTTAATTTACTTTAAAAACAGCCAAGATTTAATAAGAATGTCTTCTAATTTTCATTATTTCACTTTAAATTGTACGTATTCCATCCTTTAAATTTTCATTTTTGCTTATTATCATCTGTTACTGTTGCATCATTTGGTGTGCTGGGAATATTTTGTTTCGTTGGCTCAGAATTTGGGGTCGGTACACTTGGAACGGAAATTTTATCACATAATTTGTCTTTTATTTCGCGGAAAATGTTGATCATTTCTTTTCCGTAATCACGTTCCATTTCAAAACGGGCGCGTTCTAATTGGAGACGCTCATGTTGCAGGTTAAAGATGTTTGTTTCCAGTTGGATTACGTTTGATAGAAGTTGGCGAACCGCTGTAAAAGATAATTTGATTGAATTAAATTTAAATGAGTGAGTATTGGGACTTACAAGGCGATTTTTGGGGAGACGATGATGAACCGGGACTCGAACACGGTGATGAATTTGCATTTTGACGTCCATTCACACCCGTTGGCCCTGAGTTTGGTAGATTTGTACCACTTGCAACCAATGGAGGTGGTAGTGGTTGTGTAAACATCGGAATTCCAGATGTAAGTGTTGTGTTTACATTAGAAGTTGTGGTTTGTGCTGAGATTTTTGGAATATTAAGCATCTTAATATGATTAGAAGCCATTACTGATTTTTTTGGACTTGAAATTGTCTTTCCTGGATCATTTAACGTTGTTTGTGCAATTTCAGGTTTGCCAGAGCCAATTTTAAACTGACCCCCCATTGGGATAGCCAATGTCTTAGTTTGGCCTGGATTACTTGGATTCAGTGGACGTACAATCAAATACTGTTGGGGTGCACCATTGCTCATGTTACGTGGTAAATTTAAATTTGTGGGTATTGGAATGATTTGTTGCTTTGGCACAATTGGTCTTGGTCCAATTTGTGCCGGGATTTGAGCAAGATTTTGTTTCTGGTTTGGAATTATTGTTGGTTTGATATGATTATCGATGTCAACTGGACACTTAATTTTCTTCTCAAGTTTTGGCATTTTAGGGGGAAGAACATTATTTGTTGCTGTAACTGATTTTGATTTGATTCCATTTTCAGAATGGAATCCAAAACTGATTTTATCAAGTGGATTCTCAAAATCCAAATCTTCGTCGCTTAATTCACTGTCATCAGTGTCATCGCTGCCTTGATCGCTATGAAATGAAAAAAAATATTAAATTCAGTCAAATTATCATAAAAATAAAATTTACCGTGGTTCAGATTCACTGAAGTACACTCGTGGTCGAAGCACATGCGGATCCTCATCAGGTATTTCAATTAAATCGATATTTCCTGCACCCGATTTTTGAGCGTCAATGGAAACTTTTCGTTCAGCAATCTTCAAAGTATTACCAGTGAGATTAACTTTCTCTTCTTCCTTGATATTTTCCATCGGAATAATGACATTTGCTGTTGGCAAGATTGGCGGACCAAATTCCAATATTTTCTTGACAGTATGAAAATGTGACCATGTATTGGGTTTTCCTTCAGCTGCCATTTTCTTAACTAAATTGTATTTTTTAATGAAATTCATTATTTTAATGCGTGCCACATTAACAGAAATTGGAAATCCCTTAGCTGCCATTCGATCTGAAATACTTTCAGGCATATCCTTCCTCAAATTTCCTTTGACTTGAGCTTCCTTTGCTTCTTGCCACGATTGTAGAAACGATAAGAGACGTTTCGAGTCGGGAACTTGTTGTTGTTGTTGTTTTTGTGCTTCAACATGATTGTCCGATGAATCTTTGACTTGAATTTCAGTTTTCTTACCACTTTCATCGTCATCATCAAATTGAATTTCTTGAGATTCCTGGACTTTCCATGTTCGTTTTCGATTTTTGCGTGTATTCATATTGATTTGAATTGTTTCTTTATCTTTGAGTTTTCAAGAATGATTTGATAAAACTTTTAAATTGTTTGTTGAATGAAAGTCATGAAACACAATGCAAAATATGTGTTTCAATGGTATGCATGTACGAGAGAAAATGACAGAAGAATCTTGTTGTATGTTTTGTATTATGGTATTTTTTTATTTTAATGTATGAATAGAAACAAACAGGTTGGTTTTACTTTTGCGCGCATACAAAATCAACACTATTGAATTTAGTGAGAACGAATATTATGCAAGAAATTGAATTTTTAGTTTGAAATTTGAAATAAAAAATTAAGATGATATTTCTTGGAATCAAGGATTTTATGACTTAATTGCACTATTCTTTATTCTCAACTTTCATTTGCAGTGTTATTTGTGTGTGTATATTGAAGCAATTGTTCGTACGCAACTAAAGAATGAACCATAGCAATGTCATGAAGTAACTGTCGTAGTAAGGGAACGCATGCGCAGAAGAGATTCAGTTACCAAATGTTCAGCCGTTTTTGATCAAAATAATACAGGGTGTGATTAAAACAAGTAAATTACATACGATTTGTGTATTGGGATGGGAATTATTATCAAAATTCATTCAAATTTCTTTACATATAAATTCGATTCTTGGTCTTTTATTTATTATAATTTTTTTCTTCCTTTCACATTCATTTCCTACTTACATTTCAAATACTAACTTATAAATTACCAGTAACTTAACCGTTGCTTAAATACTTTCTCATAATCACAATCTTAGTTCTAGGTTTTCATTTATTTTTTTTTGGGGGACGACTAAATTTCGGCGGTTTAGCATTTCAATGTGACATGTGATTTTATTTACGACTACTCTAAGGTTGCAATTGAATTCTGAATCCAACTGATAAACGATTCAACTCGTGTGTATACACCAGGACGATTTTTCTTTGCACATCCATCACCCCAAGATACGAGACCGGTTAAATAGAATTTGTTGTTATATTCACAGGCCAGTGGACCACCAGAATCTCCAGCACATGCATCCATGCCACCATCAGTAGTGCCTAGGAAATAATACAAAAAGAGGATTTTTATTGATTCTCATGTAAGAGAATTTGACATTTAAAGAGAAAGTCAGGGATGGATTAAGGTGGGGACAAAGAAGAGGGAGGGAGAACTTACCGGCACACAACATTGAATCCAAAATTTTCTGAGATCTTCCTCCATTGATACTGTTACTCCGACACATTTCTGTATCCATGATTGGAACTGCAGCTACCCTCAAAACAGATGACAAACTTTTCAAGTCTTCAGCTCTGTAATACAATCATTCACATTAAATTAAAATGAATTTCCTTTCATTTTCAGCCTAATCTTACCGTTGAATTCCCCATCCAGTAACCGAACAAATTGTACCAGCTGGAATACTTTCATTTGGATCTGGCAAACAAATTGGTCGAACATGTGTATTAAAGCCAATTCCATGAGCTTTCAATTTAATTATTGCAATATCATTACTATAAGGACCATCTTTTCTGAAATCTGGATGAATCAGCACAGATTGTACTCGATAACTGTGTTCATGTAAATCACGTTGATCTAAACTGTGATCCCCAATTACAATACGTAACGATTGAATTTGAGGTCTTTCAAGGCAATGAGCTGCGGTAAGTACTAAATTTTTACCAATTACAGCACCACCACAATGATGCACAAATTTAACCAAGTCGAGTTGGAACATTTGGATTTCAACTTGCCATGGATAAGCACCATACGGGGTCTAATTGTAAAGATTTAGATTAAAATTAAGTAAGTATAATTTCTTTTTGATTAAATTTCAACTCACACTTGTTCCACCAACAATTTTTCCCTTGCGAAGAGGATCAAAATTCACGACTCTTGTACCACATTCTCTCGCAGTAAAATATGTTGATTTTTCCTGTACAGGTATCTTTGGGAAACCACCACTCCTTTTATAACGTAATGTGGTTAACAGTGATTCATCTAAACTACTACTTGTACTGTTGAATGATTCTGTGTTCAATGGTGTTCCTTCTGTGAATACAACTCGCGCTTCAATATTTTTATGAATGAAAAGCAATAAAATAACGACAATCAATGTAAGACTATGGTGTAGCATTTCTGTGTTCATGTTATTCATGTTTCGTTTTTTTTTGTCTCTATATACTTGTCTCGCTCAAACAATTTTCGTTAAAAACAATAATGGATGATTCATTCATAAAATGCCTCGTGCAATATGTTGTTCCTTTTTTACGTCTGAATCTGAAATTATTAAATTAATTAATATCAATATAAAAAAAATACGAAACTTAAACTTTGCATTTTTATATTAGTTTTTGAGAGTTAATTCATTTTTTATTGTTGTTGTTTTTTTTTTGCGTCACCTTTATTTACATAATTTGACTGTTAATTAGGGCAGTGACTCAATTAAGGATGTTTTCTTTATAATTGTGAAATTTGAGTCCCCTATTTGATTTTTCTACCTTTCGACTACGTATTAAAATTAAATTTTTGTCAATAGTTCAGTTACAGCTATGAAAAAATTGATAAAATACCCTAAACGATTTTTTTTTTGTTTAAAGTAGGTTATTTTAATACTTTACTTTTTATCTTTATTAATAATGATAATTTTTTATGCACTTAGGCTGTTACAGTTAAAGAAATTGATACCGTTTACTTGTTTTTTTTTTACAGAGGACACGTCAAACCCCAGGCGAAACAATAATGAAAACAAGTATTTTAAATAGAATATGTAAAAGGTCCCAAATATTTTGGAATAAAGATCTAATTGTAAGTTACCCTTCAACGTCTGCCTTGACGAAACATTTATCATGGATCTAAGATCTGGTTTTTTTTTGAATTTCTAACCTCATTAAGATTATTATTTCTAGTAGTGGAATATCAAGTGCTTAAAATTCGTTGAACAAAATTAAGAAAGAAATCAAATTCAACGTCTAAAATCTTGATTGACAAAGGATGGAGTTTTGTATCGCTTCTTAGAAGGAAAACATTTAAATTTTCCAAGACCTATAGTTCAAATATATGATATAGAATTGATGATAACCAATATCATAAAAAAAGGTGAATTGATGGACCAAGGACTGCAAATATAAAAACTTATATTGAAAAATAACAAAGCTCAGAAAAAGAACAAGGACAAGTAAACTAATCAGCTTTGAATTTTCGTTAATTTTTAAACAACTTCTTCAAATGATTTGAAAAAAAGAGGTCCGTTCCATATCAATCGTACTGAGTGTGGAAATCATAGTCTCCGATTTCATTTATACGCTCACAGTAGAAAGCCCTATTGGTCTCCATCACAAAAGTACCATGGTATATATACTTTTCCCATGGGTTAACCCATTAAGACGTATTTTAGGTTTTAGCTTCAAACCCTGGTATTAACTGAATTAACAGGAAATTTATTACTTTTATATGGTGAATATACGTAGAACTCAAATATGACCGCTTTTGTGAGGCTTTTTTCTCACAGTTCTCTATGTCCTCCATCAAAATGATGTATGGAGCAAATATAGATAAGAAATAGAGCTTTCATTTTATAACAAATTTGGCGATGGAGAAGACCGGGTTAACCCATTAATTGCCGATGAAAAACTAATTTTCCCAATTTTTCCGACATTTTACACCAAAGTGGGAAAAATGTTCTTCTACAAGTTGTAGGTCTTCTCAAGCTGATGCGATTTGAGTATAATTACGTTTCTGTATCTGAGGAAATATCAGAGATATCAGGGTTTAAAGCTAAAACCTAAAATACGTCTTAATGGGTTAACCCATGGGAAAAGTATATATACCATGGTATTTTTGTGATGGAGACCAATAGGGCTTTCTACTGTGAGCGTATAAATGAAATCGGAGACTATGATTTCCACACTCAGTACGATTGATATGGAACGGACCAGAAATAATTAAAAGCATGAAGTTTTAAAGCACTCTTTGCAATTTCATAAGATTAACTCCAAAATGACTACAATACAATTGTAGAATGTCATCACCAAGATTAAAAAAAAGGCAAATTGATGTATCAGAGACTATAAAAATTTTAAGCTTGAATAGAAATAAGGTGAAGCGGCTTTAAAAACAAACTAACAGTATGTCAGATGAAGTCAAATTCTTATCGAAACATTTTTTATTTGTTTCTGATTACTTTTGATTACAAATTGAATCACAATTGAAAAAATGACATAGCTCTCCATATCAAGAGGTTGCTCGAAAGAAAAATTTCAAAATTTCCGATCAATTTTATAATGAAATAAAACAAATTCCAAAGAAGGGGACACTTGAAACAAATAACAATATTGCATCAGCCTCGTTTCAACAAAAATTTAAGCTACTGGTTGTTGATCCGCAATTTTATTGTTATTTTATGGTTTTTTTCTCTTGTTTTAATTTTGAGTGAAACCCGGTACAATATTTTGCATTTTTAGCGCGTAATTTTTTTATATCCCAATTTTATATTAATTTAAATAAAGATCAGACATCATTTTTCAATTAATCATTTAAATATTTTAATATCATTATTTTTTTGAGCATTTTTTTTTCGTATCACACCTATAAAAGTATTTTTTTTTTGATAATTTTTAATTGACTCACTTTTAATTATTTCACCTTAATTTTTTATTTTAATTTTTTTATTATTGTTGTTTCTCTTCGTTTATTTTGAAGTTAAACTTATCTCAGTCAATAAAAATTAATAATAATAATTTTACTTTTTTTTTTTAGTATTTTAACCGGGTATTTATTTTTTATATGTATTATTATGAAATGTCGATGATAAATTTATTTTAATTTTTTTTTTGCCTTTTTATATATTTAAATAAAAAGTAATTAAAAATAAAATAAATTTAGTGAAATACTTGTAACCGTCGAAACCTCCCAAAAATGACTGTGATGCTCAACAAAAATTACATTGATATTTATTTTGTCACTTGTATTTTTTTTGTTCATGTTAAATTTTTTGGTATCTTGATATGTATTTAATTTTTTTAACAATGTATTTGTATGTATAATTGTATAATGTATTTTTATTTTAATATGTGAGAGTCGTACCAAGTTAAGAGGGAAATGAAAATTTCAAAATTAGTTAATGACACTATTGTAGTGTTTTAGAATAAAAAATGTATAACATTTTAAGAATTGTGTTGAATTTGAAAAATATGAATCAGAAATAAAATTTGCGATGCTCTTTTAATGTGGATAGCATCAGACACCTTGTCTCGATTTTTATATGTAACAGACAGATAATGAATGATATTGAAATAAAAATATTAAATTTTCTATAGTTTTTCCACATGCACACTATGTTAAATCATAATGTTATGATAAATCTAAAGTGAGTCATGGTACAATAAATGTTAAATAATATTAAGTTGAATGCAATGCGAAAATAAATGCGCTTATGAGTGTACTTTGAAGGTGGATTGCGTTTCATTGCCATTGAACATAAACAGTGATGGGAAATGGTAGTTAATAAGAAACATTTTAAGTTCGATAGGCTTGGTTATAATTATTAAGCTAGAAATTATTACACAGCTTAACAAAATAAAATCGATGTGCTTGCTTTGAAAAATCCCGAAACACGTCAAAAAGATTTTTCAATCCTGATTATTTTCCACTTTGAAATTTTAAAATTCACTGATTCGTGTTTGTTTTATGAAATAATGAAATTTGTATGGAAAAGAGTCATTTCCCCTTGAAGTTGAAATTATTAAATATAAAAGTTTAAACTTTTCTGAGGTTAATTTTGCTCCAAAGTGTCAAGTAATTTATATTTTTAGAAAGAGGACAAAAAGAGCTAACAGAAAATATAAATTTTAACATAGTTTGTCCAATTATATTGGGCTTTTTCAGGTAACATATACAAAAAAAGAGAAAAAACTCATTTTTTTTTTGTATCTTTAGAACAAAATTTAATATAAATTGAATATTATGCGGGCTTATTCTGATAAAATTTATATTTTCTGTTTATTATTTCTGTCTTTTTGCCTTCTTTCTAAAAATATAAATTAATTCTGGAAGAAAATGAACTTCAGAAAAGTTTAAACTTTGATATGTAATAACTTCAACTTAAAGGGGAAATGACTCTTTTCCATACAAATTTCATTATTTCATAAAACAAACACGAATCAGTGAATTTTAAAATTTCAAAGTGGAAAATAATCAGGATTGAAAAATCTTTTTGACGTGTTTCGGGATTTCTCAAAGCAATTACATCGACTTTTTTTTGTTAAGCTGTGTTATCATAAAGTGGATTAAGAAAATTTTTTTCGGGGGTCAGAGGGGTGCAAATTTTTTCTTCTGACGCAATTTATCAATACAAATGTTGAAACATTAGGACAGCTGTGCCTTGCCAAGGTCACCTTTCAATTCGTCCCTGGTCAAGACATGAATGAAAATGCACTTCCATGTAAAAGTCACGTTTCCTCTTTTCCTACATTTATCAAATATTATGAAATTCATAAATATTTTATCATTTTAGGGCACTTTTGAAGTTCAATTATAACTGCATCAATTATCATAACTATGACCCAGTTTCACTTTTTATTTAGTCTTACAATGATATTTTCATGATTTATCATCTATTTTTTTCTAGAACACAGTTTGACTTTTATTATTTTTTTTTATAGTCACATTCAAATAAAAAAACAAAATAATTTAATGATGACTTGTAATTATTTTTCACTTGTATGCATTGCATAAGTGGATTAATTTCGACAAATTTAATTTAATTTGATATTTTTTTTTTCATTGTTAATTTCTTTTACCTTTAGATGAGATCAAGATGGTAAGAGGGCGTATATTTTGACATGTGAAGAAAGAAATGCATACATTAAAACAGAAATCGCAAAAAAAAACAGTTAAAATTAAATTGTTTATGTGTGATCTATAAAATTTAATAAGAAAATATTTTATTTTATTTCTCTGTAGTTAATGAACCAATTATTTAAATTAAAATATGCATGTGATTGTACATTTTTTTTTCTTGTTATAGTTTGAGCTTTAGACACACCTCCAGACATTTTTTTTATGTATTTTCAAAATATTATGTATATAGAAAGCTTTCTCCGTGTTTTTTATTTTATTATTGTTGGCTGAATGACGAATTAAAAAATATTTGTTGTTTTTTAAAATTTAAATCGGAGTATTAATCATTACATAAGAATTTCGAATTAAAAAGGATTGAAAAAAATAAACAGAGATGAAATTGTTTACAAAAAAAAGTAAAAGGCAGGTTATGAATGGGATAAACTTTTGACCTAATTGAGTAATGTATGACGTAGTTTTTTTGTGGTCATTCATTTTTATGTCGGCTTTACTTATTGGGCTGTTTACACAAAATTAGTTAAAAACACCAGTTACTGATTTGCTTGAAACTGTGACAATTTATCTCGAGATTGAAATAATCTATGACCTTGACAATCTCGGAGGTTAGTGTTTGACTCTCTGGATCCTGTCCAACTTTCTGGGAAATTGTTCAATGGTAAAGTTACTGATGAATGTTAAGATTGGTAGAGAATCACAAAACAAAGACATTCATAGCACAGTTTCTCATTTGAACCCACCAGATGGCGCTGAGAGGGTTTTTTACTGGATATTATTCGGTTTTTAGACTTTACTGAAAAATATTTCAAAGGGACAGTCGTTGAAGAGCATACAGATCGCTAGAAAATCGAAAAACATCGGCATTCGAATCGTAGTTTGCCATTTGGACTCATCAGATGGCGCAAAAACTACAGGGCCATTGGCCATTGTTGACCTCTAAAACGTATTTGAGAGGATCCAGAGAGCTTAAAAATACATCCTCGTTGCTAACATTAGTGATAATTGAGAGAAAGACCCAAAAAACTCCTCTTAATCTAAGTTAAGTGAAATCTTAACATAGAATTGACCTCATTCTATAAAATTTCAAATTCAATTCAATTTAAAAATGAATCATTCTCAATTCAAACGTTTTTGATCTAAAAAACATTCATTTTACACATGTAACACTTTACTTGTCATCATAATTTCGTTCAAGGTTATGTGGGCAAACAATACACATTACAATTCTTAACATCTAATTATAAATAATAAATAAAATAAATCACACATTTCAGCCAAGCCTTTTAACCAAATATTAATTGTGCTAAATATTAACAATAAAATTGAACTAGATTATGAACCCTGTATGAAATAAAATGAAAACAATAATATCTGATATTTTTTTTTGATATATTGTTTACTTTTCAATGAACTACATTTTTTTTTATTAAGTTTCAAAAAAAAAAAATTAATATTCTTATTCTGAATTTCACAATTCGTTCAATAAAAAATTATTAACTAATTAATTTCATTAACACGTGTTTGTGTAACTTAAGGCCCCTATTTGCCGTTTCAAATTTTTATATAGATTTTTTTTTTTAATTTTCATAATGGTGCTCTTATTTTGAATGCATGGAAAACGTGGTCATGTTCACTTAAAAATTTTTAATATAGTTCATACTAAAAAATTATATGTTATAATAGTAATAATAATAATAACTTTTTTGTGTGATAAGGCGCAATTTTATGTGACAAACATTCATAAAATCATGTAAATTTTTAGACAAAAACACACATAAAGATTGGGGCGTGTGTTTATTGCATAAAGTGTAGTAATTGCACTTTCATGTATCCGGAGTGCACTGATAACGCACATAAACATTTTTTGAGCTGTATGTGACTGTGAGTTTTATTTTTAATTATCATCATTATATTTGGAAATGATTTTGTGTGTTTTTTTTGTGTTGTTTTGTGAGTGTGGTGATAAAAAAGTTAAAAATAGTGATAGTAAATATTTGATGTTTGTGCTGTATCACTGTTTTATTGTGAATTATTTTAATTTTATATTATAGTGAGTATCATAAATGAAAGCTCCGCTTAGATGGATCAAGTTTTTGGTGAAGCTATGCTATTTTCTTCATTTTCGATACCGAATCATTAAAATTTTGAAAAAATTGAACACTAGTAACAAATATTTTGCAATTAAATATGACTTATAGTCCACGAATGACCAAAAATTAGCCAAATATTAAAGTAATTAATCGTTTCATAATTTTGAGGCTATTTTTGGAAATGTTAAATGTAAATACAGACAAAAAAGTTACATTTATTTGGTGAAGAGTAATTATGAATTCTGCTTGTGAGTGCATTGGCAATAGATGATTTTTCTTCAGGTACATTGTTCGATTCTCGCGTCTGTCATAAAACTTAAATAACTTACATTTCTTCTTATTCAGTTACTTAGTTCGAGTTGAAGGCTTGATAAAAGAGGCGATTGTTTGAGATGATAAAATAAATGCTAAGACCAGCGATAAAAAGTATTTCACAGCAACAACAAATTTTGACCTCACAGAAATGTTCCTTATTTCATAAGGAAGCTTGTTAAAGTATGATGGACCTGTATATGAGATATGTCTTCTGCCTAATGCAGTCCTGACGTTTGAACACTCAATTCTAAGTACATTTTTTAGATTCAAGCGTCCATGATAAAATATTTCGCTCTGTTGGAAGTAAACTGTTAACTTCTTATTTTAAAGGAGTTGAGCTCCTTTAATTTAGGCCTCTACTTCCGACAGGGTATTACTCATTATCTTTCTTACCAACTTTACAGTCTGAAGTTCCATGATGCCCCTTAACGTGGTCACTGTATAGTGATACAGTTGGAATCAATGGTGAACAATTTTCAAAGCCCTGTTTTGCAGAATCTGTAATGGTCTAATGTAACAAGATGAAGTTTGTCCCCAAATGTTAAGAAGGTAGTCGAAGATAATGGATAATAATGAAATTTTCAGCATCATTAACTAATGCTTCCTACTGGTGCCCCACTGGTTTTGGGTTGAGAGTGTATATGAGCGTTTTTTACTTCACCACTTTTTAGGAGCCACGTCAATTAATCTGTAAAATAAAACAGGCAGAATTCATTAAAACAAGTCAATTATAGAAGAGCATTTTTACAGAGTAAGCAGTCAAAAAAATTTTTTGACAGTAAAAAGTATGTTAAGTAAATAAAAATTATTTGTTTTGTCACCTTGAATTGCAATGTGAACTAATATGTTTAAAATTTAAATTTAACCCATTTTACATTTTTTTATGCTCTCACATTTTTAATATCATTCAAATAATAACTCAAATCAAAACCAGACAAATTTTGTATAAAATAAAACAGTTTTCAATTGTTTTTTATCCTGATCTCATTATGTGTGGGATTTAACAAAAGCAATTTCACAAACAATGAAAATCAAGAAACAAAGCAAAAAAAGTTTAAAATTGTCCTCGTTACAGATTTTTTTTTGTTTAATTTATCTTTCTGATAACCATCATTTTTATTTTTAATGTACTCCATAAATTTAAATGAGAAGACATACATGAGTTTTAATGATAATAAAAATTAAACAAAAAAAAAATTATTGTAATCATATTCATCCATTGTAACATAATTATAACATAGCTGAAGGACGTAAATAGAAACATTTTTCTAAGTCATTCACCATAATGAAAAGTTCTGAGGACAACAAAACAAAAAAAAAAGTAGAAATTAATTACTGACTCTTGTTACAGTAACAACATCATCATTATCATAAAAGACTTTTACTGGATTATAACTTTTTTTTAAATAATAATTTTTTTACGTTAATTGCGTGATTTTACTTGAAAAGTTGAAAATCCAATCACAAAAATTCTAAGTTAGAATTGAGAACTTTTTAAAAAATGAATTTAAATGTTACTGAACAACGCCATACTCAATTTAATAATTACATGATACATTTTAATGACAAGAGACTTAATTAGGAGGTGATGTAAAATAAAACTTGGTAAAAAAATGAAGCATTTGACTTTCTCTCACTACTTTAATTTAAAATCTTTTGTTATTATAAAAAAAAACCTTTTAAAAAGCAATAATAATTTTATTGTTTCAAACAAAAAAAATGAAATCCCACTAATTTTGGGAGAAAAAAAATTATGTAAATGGAAAAATTTATTATTAACTTCTTTTTTATTTAAAAGAAAAAATAAACATTAAATTCAATGATTATTACCAGCGCCTGTTTGTTCAAATCAATTATTCAAAATGCTTTTAGAAAAATTATATTTCCCCATTTAAACAAAACAAAACAAAAAACATACCAAAAAATATACACGACCAAGGTTCCATTCGCCAACAACACAAAAAGCAATATTAATAATATTATCTCGCACCTATAAAATTGTTTCCTGTAAGAGAGAGGGAAAATGGCAAAATAGCCTTGAATTTACTTAAAAATACATTTTCTTGAAACAAAACAAAGAAATGTATAAAGAATAAATGTCTAGTCAAATAAGAGTTGATTAGCTGATTTTTTGTTTTGGATCTTTTACAGTTTTTTTACATCATTTTTATGATATCATTTTAAAAATAGGCTGTTTCAAATTTTAAAATAAACAATATGCGGAGTGTTTTCAACGTGGTTTTAAAGTAGTCACCACTTTTATCCACCCTTTAATCGGCACTGTTCGATTTTTCGACCAATTACTTACAAGTTCTCTAAATATTTTCTTCAAATTTTCATTATAAAAAATTAGACATGTTTAAAAGATGTCAGTAAATTTGCGTTAAGCTTCGTCTGAGCTTTTATAGGAGATAGATGTCTTTTTAATCGTGCTTTTAAAACGGCAACACGATCCTTAAAGTTCCCACGTTCTGTGGCATCAACAGATCTCTCCATCGGATCCTTCAACTCTAAATCTGGCTGCACTTTATCAAATTGAACCTCATATCTAGTCAACTTCTCTAACTTTACGTCAATAACAAAACTAGACGCTGTGTCTGCATTTTCATTGACCCAATTTATCATTTTTGTAACCAATCCTTTAAGAATTCCGCATAACGATCTCATCTGCTCTATCTCATTTGCCATTTTGTCTAAAAAACCACCAATACACAAAACTGACTCAAATTCTTACCAATTCCTTCCAAATGTGTGAAGATCACGTCAGGTTCACCAGAATCTGAACAATTGTTTGATTGTCGTTACGGTGACTTTGCAATTTAAAGGTAGTGTTTTATTTGGTCTGGAGGAATTTTTAGAGGAGTTCTTGTTCATTTCTCCAGTCATGATATTTTTTCCTCTTCGTACAATATTTCTATACGTACTTCTGTGACATTATACGACACTTTCAACTGGTTCTCCTGTAAAATTTTTGTATGAAACTCAAAATTTTCATCGAAGAAAATAGTTTTTGAAAGTTTTTTTAATGGGTTAACTGAAATTTAGGAGGTAGAAAAATAGGCATTTGAAATCTATAAATTTCATGGGCGACAAGAGACTCCCAACCTTATGATTTATAGGCTAATACACTTACCAGTAAATCCTTGAACTTGAGGATTAATCCATTTTTAACGAGTATTCCACTACTCAATACTAAACTTCAAAAAACAATTAACGGCTAACTCAAGCGGTTTCAATAACCTATAACAAGCGTAGTAAAATTGAGTGATTAATCCTCTACCATATTTTATTTACAGGGGTTAACACCTACACGCAAACGATTATTTGAAACAGCCTAAGTAAGATGCAAAAAGAACACAAGCAATTACATGAGTGAATGACTGACAAATCATAATAATATTTCTCATCATAACAATTCACTTAGGAAATTCAATTGCTTAAATGTAAATGTTTTTTTCCGCTCTTTTGTATGTGTATTTTTTTTCTTAACTCACTGAAGTTGTCTTTACATACACAAAAAATATGGAAGGATGGAAAAAATGTTTTAAAATAATAAAAAAATCACTTTTTAAAATAAACAAGGTATTATTGTAATGATAACACTCTTATGATTTCTTAATACTGGTAAGTTATCTTGTGAATTTTTTTTATAAGTGCATTTTCTTGGATTTTTCTGTTGATTTTAGGTACAAAGTTCGTGGAGTTCTGGGAAAAGTGATGCTATCTAGGAAAATGACAGAGAGTCACTCATTAATTCTCATTATTGAAGCTCTTTAGGAGCCTTTTCACACGTTTAAATTGGTGAAGGTCGACCTTACGTTAGTATGATCAATTCCTTCTAACCAAAGGGCGCCTGGTGTATTGGTGATGAGTATGGCATGGAATAGAGGGAAATGAATGACGTGGAAATGGACTATTAACTGAGAAAACGAACTGGAAAACGGAGAATAAATTTAAGTTAAGGTAAGTAGAAGCTGTCAAAGAAAAGAGTCATAAGTTGCCTTTAAAATCTGAAAATTGAACTGCCTTAAGTTCATTTTGTATAGATACACATACGGAACCTTCAAAAATTGTGTAGTTAGTGATTGTCAAGCCTCCACGTGCTAGCCTAGTTTAAGTTGAGAAGAAATGAAGAAAAATTTTCAGGTAACATTTTTCAATTACTTTCAATTATAATCAAAAAATTAAACGTCATAAAATTGAGTGACTTTACACTTAAATTATTGATTTCTGTTCCAGTGTGTGTGTGTGTGCTTACATGTATGTGTAAGTGCATGTCATTTCGCGGAAGTATGATACGATTCTTTGAGAATACAATAAAATTTATAAAAAAGTAAAGTCTTTTAAGCAAATTGGATTGTTATACACACACACCATCCCATGCACAGAATTCAATTTAAAAAATGAGATTTTTTTTTGTTACATGTTACATTCAAGATATGAAAAAAATATATTTGCTTCCAGAACATTAATGAATATTTTATTGATTAATTATTGATATGAAATTAAGGTTCCCTAAGGGATCATCCACTCAATTTGAAAATTACTTTCCTCCATTTCTTCTTTTACATGTTTTTTCCAATACGTTTTACTCATAAACAGATGGACGTTGAAATGTAAAATTTCAAAAATAAAAACACAAATGCTAATTCCATGTCCAATTAAGAGTAGGATAAAAGTGCCTTGTAAACTATCAAATGTGACAATTTTATCAGTTTTTTCCGGAGATTCACGAGTTGTGTCATAATCATTTGACGTTAAATGTCCCAATTTTTTTGCCTCAAAATATGACATTACATTGAAATGTTTTAAAAGTCCGGCTTCTCGCATTCGTTGCATAATTTGACTCATTTTGACCTCGTAAATGCAATTTTTTTCGACATGATACGTTGAAATTGAGTATAGAAGACCTTCGTCTGTCATGTGATATATTGGGTCATTGTCTGAATTTAAATTAATTTTATTGTTGACAAATAATTGACCATCTCTGAATGTGACAGCATATGCCACATTTCGGTCAATATCACTTTTAGTATCGAGTTTCCAGATACTTACATTTGAATTTTGGATTTTATTTTTAGTGAAAATTGAAAAATATTTGTGTTTCAAGAAACGGGACCAGTCGTATCCTTTTGGAATGAGAATTTTCATATCTGGATTTGAAAGGACATCTGATAATGTTAGCTCTGATTGGTAATCTGGCTCAACTAAGACAGAAACGAGTTTAGTTTGGTAACTGTTGAGGATGAAAAATGAAAAAAGGATGAAAATTATGATGAAAAGTTTTTCACAATAATTTGAAATGGTTTTTGTCAATGGTACTCCCAAGATGATGCGATATGATTGTAAGAGTATGTCTGTGTAACTTAATTCTGGGACGGAATTCAACACATTTTTACGTAAATAATGCCATACGACACTGTAAATGAAGAATGTGATGACAATTGAATGATTGATGTTATGTATGAAAGTGGTCTTGCACTTGGAACAAGCAACCGAATTGATTCAGTTTCACGAGGATAAATAAAATCCACTGATGAATTCAAGTAATCTGAACTCAAAAACATTCGTCGATTGAAGTTGATTTCAGCTGTACCATTAAATAGTGCCAGAAATGAAGCATAAACAAGAGATTCGTTCAAATATGATGAAATATCATTGATTTCATACGTCGCATTCAATTTTTTCATTACAACATCAAGGATCATCCCATCAACACCATGCACTTTTCCATCGGGCATCATAAATGACCGTGGTATGTCCTCATATTGTGCCACCTGTATATGATGCTGATTTGTATTTCGAAGTTTATCGTAAAATATTTCATCGTAACTGGAGTTGAAAGGTAAATTTACAAGTTTTTCCGATATTCTGAATGGATCATATGTGAAAATTTCACATTCGACCATTTTCATATCAAAATATATTAAAATAACGTTCAACATGCGATTTTTGTACATTTCAATTAAAAATGTTTCAATTTCAGTCAACTTCGGTGGTTGACTTTTAACAACATAGAAAATTGTGTGAGTTTTCACTCCCCAAATGGGAAGTTGTCGACGACTGTCAATGATTTTCCTTAATAATTTCACATTCATGTCACTTATCACAAATAAATTCATTACTTTTCTCCATCTCATTTGTTTTGCATCTACTCTTAAATTTAATTTTCTCAGTGGATTCCATAAAAACACCAATGTCTTACTGTCATACGACGTACTCCAGAGTTGTTTTAACAAATTTTCACGGATATCGTGTGACACTGCACCGGGAGATAACATCGGAAACATTGTGACATGATGCAATTTTCGTTTCCCATTTTCTCGTACCAATTCAACAATTTTTGCATTAACACGATCAATTTCAATAAATTTCTTTTCCAACACTTTTCTATTTTCTTTTGCAATTGTAATGAGATTTGCTGTTGCAAAAGTGTTTGCAAAAATTAGCATGACAATAATTAAAGTCAACTGTTTGACGTTATTCATTGTGATTGTATTTTCTATTTTAATATTAAAATCGAGGAATTGAATAAAACACCATGAATGACTATTCAAATCCAAACAGTAGCGGAATAATACTTAATAAAAAATATGTTAACTTTCAAGGAGCGATTTTGTTTGTAGTTGTTTCTGTGTCTGTTGTGCAACCTCAATTAAAAGGAACTGAAATGAAATTTAAAATGAGGTGCATAAATAAGAGACACTATTTTTTGTATACTGTCTTAAATTTTAATTTTCTTTCTTTTATTTTATAGGTTTGGGCTTTGTCAGGCAGGATGTTACACTGAAGAAATATTAACAGTCTCGGTGATTAAAATTTTATAAGGACTAATCGATAAACTTCATTTGATCTATCTAAAATTTTTTTGCAGATGATAATTGACATGGAAAACCTGGGAGTGGAATATATCCTTGCTGAAAACGATTACGATGGGAAACGAACGTTAACGCGCGTATGTGCATAGATATAGGAAAAAGTATAACGCGCTCTGTATGTAAATTATAGGGAATTATACCATGCATAAAGTAGTAGTAAGAGACTCCCTCAAAGAGAGAAATAAAGCAAACATTGCCTTTCTAGTACAAAATTGTGATCAAAAAGGCCTTTCTTTAAACTGTAGGACGGAAACCGTAACAGTACAAAAAAACAGTACTTTTTTGGATGGCTTGGGTTCGATACTCAGAGCGGACAATCATCAGTACTATATACTGTAGTTTTCTCCTGATTGGATTATATAGTGCGATAAAAAAAAAGAACACACACCATGGAACTTGATCAACAGCTGGTACCAATCTGTATAAAGCAGAAAAAAATTGATACTACCGCACCGTAGCAAGATACTCCACTACCTGTACTCATCAAAAAGTAGAGGTCTTTAGGATAAGCCGATAATGTAGAGCAATATCAAAAAAATTTGCATTATATAGATTAATAGATTTAAGTTTCATGTAGATGAAAGACATACCTCCAAGGACCCATTGTGGGTCACTGGTGGTCTTATGAAGAGGAAAAAAAACATGCCAAAAAAGACTACAATTACAGAGAATACTTACAATTAGCCCCAGAAAAGCCAGTTGTTAAAATTTAAGGAGATGAGTCACAAGATTTATATTAAGAATTTTTAATCCATAAGAGCTGATCCCTCATATGACCGAAAAATCAAATCTGACATCAAGTGACAACTCCGTAGCCCAATATGAACATCACCATTTTTAAAATCACACCTTTTCAATTACACTTTGAAATTCATGGCTTTGAAATGATAAAAACAACAACAACAACAATATTGACAATAGGATGTGCAATTGATAAGTAAATACAGTCAAAGACACTATAAATGTCTGTCACTTTTGTATACAGTATACCTTTGATGCTGATTTTCTTTGTTTTTTTTGTTATAAAAATACAACGAGCAAAAAAAAAATAAAAGTCTAAAAGCAATTCAATCACATTAAGTATATTTGCTTTACAAACATTGAATGGAAATGACATTATTTGAAAGTGAATTTGATTGAAAAAAAAAATAATTCAACGATATTTATGGTCTTGAAGTTTTTTTGTACGTTTTGATTTCGGTTTACTTATGAAACACCTGAGAATTTTATTATAGTTTTTTTTTTAAATCAAAAGTAAAATATAAACAATTAACATAAATCATGAGAAAGTAATTAGAAAAGTTTTTTGTTCTTTTCTCATTAAAAGTAAAGCTACTTTGATAAATTTATTATGAAGTTTTATGGCTTAGGCTTATCTCTAAAAAAATATTATTGATTTAAAATTCCTGTAGAGGGCGCTGCATGGTCATTTTTCAAATCAATATCAGGAAAAAAGATTAAGGGACGGATTAACGGATTCTCTTTTCGAAGGAGGGAGCAAATTTTAATATCTGTCCATTAGTTTTTCATTGAAAAAAAAAACATGCTGAGATTAGTCATTTAAAGTAAAAATTTCAAGGTTGTATAAATTCAAATTGGCAGTTATTTTTTTTAAATTGACCGTTAAATGTACTTTCAAAAAATTTTCCTGCAAATTTGAAATAATGCACTCAAGGTAGCTTGTTACGATAAAATTTACTTATGACTTAATTTTTCTCTCATACACACACACACACACACACACACAAAATTTAATCAACATAAAATGCATCTGTTTTTCTTCAAAAAGAGTTGTTCCTTCATGTTTATTACAATCAGCATCATCATCATGCTCATCCTCTTTATTTTAAGTAAGTAAAGTAAATTGATTTGGATCATCTTTTTTTTTGTTACTATCACATGCATTGTTATTTTAAACATAAAGTGCATCAGTGAATCAATTTAATTGAGTACACGTACTTAAGTTTTCCCAGAAAAATGTTTTCAATTTTTCTTCTTTTACAATTGGAAAAAATAAAAATAAGCAAAATAAAAGTAAAGTAAAGTAAATGTAAATGGTACTTTATATAATAATCAGAAAATACTCTTGAACAAAAATATTTTACAAAATATGTCATGATGATGATCATCATCTCAAAATGAAAAACAAAAGAACAAAAAAAAATTTATATATATATACAAGATTAGACAGAAATGAGAATGCTTTTAGTGTGAATGGTTTTTCCTTGTATTCAATATTGTATAAAAGCATTTATGTGTTTTGAAAGTTTACAATAATATATATTACCTCTATCTCTTTCGCACTCTTTTTTTATTTTATTTTATTTATTATATTATTTCACTTTTCATTTTTTTTTTACTTGTGTAGTTACTGAATCGAGTTTTGTGATACAGTGATAATGATAATATTAAATATAATAAAAAGAAGAGATTATAAGAGTAAAATAAAATGACAAAAAATATTTTTTTAATGTAATAAGTTTTAAAATGAATCTTGTTTCGATCATTGAACTGGTCAAATGATCAAAATTTTGTGTTGAAAATTATTTGTGATGATTTTAAATGTTTCCATTCTAAAAACTTAAAGGATTTGAGCTAAATTATAGCTTGAAATATCCTACAACTTTCCTGAATATGCCTTAAGTATTTTTCAGTTGTTATTGTCCTTTGACTCCTTTTATGTTGCCATTTAAAAAGCAATAAAAATTTCAATTTAAAACCTAAAAAATATAAAACAAACAAAAATTAATGAAATTGATTTGTCTTACTGAAGTGCAGTATCAAATAAAAAAATAGAACCTATGACTTTGATATCGTATCACACAAAGAGATACTTAATTTTTTTAATATAAACCACAATCTTCTTTTTTTTTAATTTCCTGAATGTGCTTTTTAATGGAAAAAGTTTAAAAATTAGTTTAATTTTTTTTTTGTTACAATGATACACTTACGTATAAAAGTACACTCAGAGTACAGTAAACCTCGTATTATTTTCATTCATTCCAATAAGTTGACAGTTGTTGATATGTGTTAAAAAAATCAATTAGTGATATGAGTGAGATTTGACAGTTTCGGTGATGATCTGAAAAGTTTTTTGACAACTAGATGAAGGAAGAAGGCAGAGGTGAATTGAAAATTATTAACAGCCCTGGCATTCTGTATGATTTTCTTTAAAATTTACGCTTAACGTTTATAAGACGATCGACTTCGTTCTTTCTGACATTTGCCATGTTGTTCATATGGCAAATCGGCCACTAGAAGAAGGTTCGCATATCCAAGACATAGGACGATGAAGTTTGGCAAGCTTACTCAGAGTCAGCTTGCATCCCGCCACGACAATGTCATAAAGGCCTCTATGACCACCCCAAATCTCACCTAACCAACTACTGGGGGTATCAATGTCCATTCACAGTAAGAAATCAGTTCGGGTCCTAACCCCATTCTTTTTGTAGCTCTGATCAACCTTTTAGTGTGTAAGAACAGGTTCAAAATAGTCATTATATTCGTACATGAAAATTTCAAATGTCAAATAAAATTAATGAACTTTGCCAAGTTTTACTGTACTTTCAAAAAAAGTATAAAAATAAAGGCAAAGCAATTTCCCCCTCCTGCACCATCCCTTATTATAAGAATGTGTTTAAAGTCTCATTCAATAACATTGTCTTGATTCTATGATCTTGATAATATTAATATTGGCGCATCAGATTATTTTCACATACATTGTATTCAAAATGCATATCTTTGTATGAAGAAAATTTAATTTCATTTTATAGTTGATTGTTTTTCGATAAAAAAATTATTATTATTATTATTGCTGTGTTATGATGATGTTCAAGTTCTACTGTTTTAGTTTTAATATTTGATTGAATTTAATATTATGGTTTATTTTTATTATTTTATCATCGTCAAACCACTGTATAGACATTGAAACATAAAAAAGACATTGATTCAGCATAACGAGCCAAAAAATTATTACAGTTTATGATAACTTTTCAACTTTAGATCATATTTTTTTTTGTTTTGTTTGTTGTTCGGTGTAAAAATATTTTTTTTCCGAGTAAGCAACTTAGATGGACCTTATCATTTTCCCAAAATCTTCAAATAAACATTCTTCTTCTTTTTTTTGTTCCTTTAAACAAAAAACATACAATTTCGATGATGGTAATGTTAAGACATTATTCTATTATTATGATAATATTTTTTCTGTGTTTTCTCATGAGATGACTCAAACTCAACTGATAAGGAAAAAATAATAATAAATTTTATTAGCGACTGTGGAATTGATAAACAATGTCAGATGAAATATTTTCAAAGAATGTTCATGTCAAAATTAAGAAAAATGTGTTCGTTTTTTAAAAAAAAAATATTAAAAAAAAATGAAATTAATGAAATCACTCCTAACTTTTTTTTTAATTGTTATTCATTATGACCGTATATCTTGTAAAATTTGGCGCCATCATTTGTCGGAGTTTTTGTGTCTAATTTATCATTTTTTTCTTCTTTTTTCAAAGAATAATGAAGGAATCTCAAATTTTTATGAGTTTTTTTTTTACTTTAACTGACTGATAGCACTGTCATAAATTGTGGTTAATGGCTTGACAAGACAATGAAAGTCAAATACTAAATTTCAATATTTGGCATGATTATACGAAAATTTGCACGTTTTTAGACAAAATATATAAAAAAAATTACAATTAAAAGTATTTTTTTTGAATCAAAATATGTTCATGAACTTTGGTAAATGTCTCAATTAATCATAAACGTTGTGCATTGATAAAATTTAAATTATATAGTTAAATTGAATCTTAAAAATCAACGTTTAGTTTTTTGGAGTTTTTTTTATTGGTAACCTCACCCAGATGATTTTTAGGGTTTTTGAACTTTGAAATCACATTTTGCAAACTGACAGCTTTCAAAAAAATTCAACTTGAGAGCTGTCAAAAAATTCAACTTGACAGCTATCAAAAAAATTCAACTTGACAGCTATAAAAAAAATCAAGTTGACAGCTCTCAAAAAAATCAACTTGACAGCTATCAAATAAATCAACTTGACAAGCATCAAAAAAGTTAAACTTGACAGCTATCAAAAAAAAATCAACTTGACAGCTATCAAAAAATTCAACTTGACAGCTATCAACAAAATCAACTTGACAGCTATCAAAAAAATTCAACTTTACAGCTCTCACAAAAATTCAACTTAACAGCTATCAAAAAAATTCAACTTGACAGCTATCAAAAAAAACAACTTGACAGCTATCAAAAAAATTCAACTTGACAGTTATCAAAAAATTCAACTTGACAGCTATCAAAAAAATCAACTTGACAGCTATCAAAAAAATTCAACTTGACAGCTATCAAAAAAATACAACTTGACAGCTATCAAAAAAATTCAATTTGACAGCTATCAAAAAAATTCAATTTGACAGCTATCAAAAAAATTCAACTTGACAGCTATCAATAAAAAATTTGGCTTAGGTGGCGCTGCGATCGCTTATGCAAGTTCTTAATAGAATTCGATACCCATTGCGTTGCTTTTGTTCAAAAATATCAAGTTTTAAAATCAAAATTGAACAGTTTTGTTTGAATTTGAAATTGGCTCAACTCAAATACAATCATCATAAGAATCATACGGACACAAAAATTCCCCCTCCAGCTCTTTTATTTTTTTTTTGAAATGAAATCACGTTTATGACAGAAAAACCAAAGATTCCTGATAACAATATTTTATATCTATTTTGTCTGCCTTTCTTGTAGTTTTACTGTCTCTCCATACATTGAATGTTATTGAAATTTTGACACATAAAAACCACTTTTATCTTGATCACATTACCATAACGATAGAACATTCAATTCAATTGTCCTTTTTAACATCAATTTCAAACAATTTTGTGATATCATTCAAAATTATGCTAAATTCACATTTAAAAGAAAAATAATAACAAAAATTCAAATCGAGTCAACAAAAATATCTTTTAAAAAAATCAACAAAGTTTTTTTTTATTCCAAACTAATTTTTGTTTCTTTATCTAACTTTTATATGCATTTCTTTCCTAATTTAAACACTTTACTGGTTTTTTTTTCTATCAAAATACGAATAAAAATAATAAGACTCAGAGAGACATTTTTTTTATCAAACTATAAACTTTTCATTTTCACTACAAAAAAAAAGAAAATTTGTTTGAATTTTGTTTCAGATATTGTCTCAATAAAGAAGAACCAGTATCCGCTGCAAGCAAAACCATTAAAAACAGACATAACGATTTTTGTTTCCTTGATTGTTTGTCATTCTAAATGAGGCATTGAATTGCATTATATTCCAGAAACTTTGTTTTTTCTCTATGTGTGTGCTTCTGTTCGTTCATTTGTGACCTAGTACAAGTCGATTCCATACATTTTGCACAATAAATTGTCACTTATCTCTTCCTGGTATTATTATTATTATTTTTATTGTTATTCTACTAAAAGCTGATGTTTTCCTCATATTTTGTACATTTATAAGAGCTTTGACATGATATTTTCAATTTTATAAGTACTAAAACGTCCACTTATGAATGTTTTAATAGAATACAATAAAATGTACATGTGATTGTGAAATAAAAAATACAAGAGGATCTTTTATTGAGAGTTTTGTGATATTGTCATATTATTATTATTAATATTTGTTCAAAATATCAGTAGGATTATTATTTGTATAATTGAGAGTGAGTTGAATTGAATATGTATGTCAATATATGATGACTTTTATAAGTACCATCAATCCATCTCTCATATTGTTTTTGAATTTCTGTTTTGAATTTGAATTATTGTTTTTTTTTTCAACTGATATGATGACAAGCCATTGAAATTGGTGCTTGTATTTGTCGTGATTTACTTGGCAACTCCATTTTTTTTAGGCTTTCATGGATGAATTGGAAAAAACACTCACATGATTGAAGATTTTTGTTTTGCTACTTTCTTTATTATCATAATCTGTTTTGAGTGACTCTTCAAATTATTCACATTAAAAATTATAACAAAAAAAAAAGAAATCCCTGCATGAAATTAAATTTAAAGTAACCACCATTAAATGATTCATATACAGAATACTTCCATGCACTACAGAATATTTCATTAATGTATTGTTTTAAAATGAAAACTTTGCAATATTAATTTTAAGAGCCACTTTTCCTTCTCTTGTCTTATATTTTTTTTTTTATATACAATTTGATATTATTAAAAGAAAGAATAAAAAAAAGTGTACAAGAAAATTATTAAAATAAAGAGAAAGTACTTATATGACCATACAAGTAGCAATTTTATGTATATATGTTTGCCTTGTAGCCATATATATATATATTCAAAAAGAAACCTGGAAGAACAGAAGCAAGACGAAAAAAAAACTAATTTTCAACTTTTCCCATTATAAAAACACAGAGAACATTTCAGGAAATTAAAAAAGCGCAATGTGCGGTTGTATTAAAAAATATTTAATGTTATTACTACAAATTTTTCGGTATATCATGTTTCATTCATACACACACAAGAATATTATTACAATAATAAAGTATCAGAACAGAGCCAGCAATAATAATATTAATATTTCTGTACTCTCAAATGAATAAGAGTGTCTGGTCTTGCATATTGTTTTATTGGATTGGCGTCAGATTGCGAAAAATAAGAAATTGAATGAAAAAAAAATTTCAATATTAAAATGTTGTACCTACAGAAAAAAAATCAGCATGAAACACATTATAAAAGTAACAGATTTATTATTTACTTGATTTTGTACGGTGAACAATGAAAAATTTGTTTGAAAATTATATTGGATTCAATAAAAGGAAATTATTTACTCTGACCTTATGTTATAATTTGATTTGTGGTTGTTCAAACGATAAATTGTGCACTTTTAAAATTGATTTTTATGGATCAAGTCAGTTAAGGAGAAAAAAAATAATGTTTTAAATTGCTTTTACATTTATCATCATGTGAGAGTGAGAGTTTTGTCTTTGTATTGGAATGAAGGATAAGATTTTGAGTCAATGATTTGGGACGTATTTCTTGAAAAAGCCGGCATTGTGTCAATGTCACCTTGTCATCATTGAAAACTGTCGCCAATCACTAAAACATCCCACCAGTCATTTAAATATAACAAAAATCATTAAAAAAACGGTCGGCAATCATTGGACTAGGTCGCTAATCATCGAAAAATGTCATAGAACTTTGGTGCTAGAGGATTTTTTTCGAGAGATTGGACAAAAACTGAAAGTAACGTTTTTTGTAGTTACTTATACTCAATAACTCTGTAACTATAGTTCGGAGGTAAACAACATATTAAGCAAACTTATAGACCTATTCAAGATCTTCAACATTGCCATACACCACTTTGCCAAATTTAGTACAAAAAACATGATTTTTCGGTGAAAAACCCTCAAACGAAACGTTTTTGAGCAATTTTTAGACATTTTGACCCATTTCCATACGATTTTTGACCTTGAAACATTCTACAAAAATGTTGCCCTATTTATCTTGAACAAAGTTGTCATACATCAATTTTTTCCTTTACTCACAAAAAAATTGGTTTTTGAGTGAAAAATGAATTGTATGTAATATTTAAACAATGCTAATCAACACTTACCAATACTGTTATTTCTTACTTGTTGATTTTAAGAGCACTTATCAAAGAAATACACCTATGGTGTATTCGGCAAAGTTGTAGAAAATGAATAATTCTTTAACTTTTTCTTGGGTGGCTTTAATAGTTTTCATACAAAAAATTTGAGTTTTCAACAAAAAACATAAAATTTGATACAAAATTATGCTAAATTTGAGCTTCTTCCTCTACTTTTCATTAGAATAGTGGAAAACAAGTTTTTAGTACATTTTGCAAAAATGTTGTCCTGATTATTCTGAATAAAGTTGTCTCAATTTAATCTAAAATTTAGTCATCATTCGATTTTGCAAGTCAAACAGTAAACTGTCTTAATTTAATTCAATGCAAACAATCTCATGCATTTTTAATTGTTCAAACTTTTTTTTCATTTTCATTTCAATATTTCAAGATTTGTATAGAAAATGCATAAAAGATGAGCTTTTCCATTTTTGCATTAATGTATAAATAATATTTTGTAATAAAATCCAACGAAAATTAAATTAAATGAATTCAAGTAATAAAACTCATCTATAAATGAATATTTATGGATCTAAATGGATACAAAATTTGTTCTATTACAGGATTTTTAATGGCATTCGATTGAGATCCCAAAATTTCTTTTAATGTTCAATGAGAATTTTTGTATTATAATAATAATAATAATTTTTAATTTTCTAAAGTGCTTAGATATAAAAGGAAAAAAAATTGTATTTTTAGATTTAATTCAATAAAACTCTATTTTGTTAGAATTGGAAACAAAGTTATAAATTATTTATTTAATCATACCAATTTAATCTATAATCCAAAAGTTAAAGTTTGAACAAAATTTTTCCGTTTCTTGTCTTGTTACATACGTACATGTGTGTAGACACACATACACACACACACACGGTTCTAAATTGAATATCAAAACTAATGCCTTTCAAATAATAAAAATAATAATGATCTATGATTTATGAGTGTTGTTAGATAAGAGAGAGAGCGAGAATAAAAGAAAAATTGTTAAATTGAATTTTTTTGTTGTTGTTTGTTTGTTTGTGTTCGCTCGTTACATCGATAAATGTTCAAATCATAAATAAAACTTTTCAATTCAATTCAAAGATATGAATGATGTTTAGTAAACAAAAATTGGAAAAGGATAAATTTTGTTTGAGATTTCATTAAATAATGACATACTTTTTCAAACTAAAAAATCTTCGTAGCATGAATTTGAATCTCTATTGATTTAATTCCATTAAAAATTATAGGAAAACAACAATTTATCATAACTTTTGTTTTCTTTTTAATTTTATTAGTCTAAAAAAAATATTTTATGCTTATTAAACCTTATTCCAAAAAATTATAATAATAATATGATAATCACATAAACATTAATAATCGTCAGCAATATTTGACATGATTTCATTAATTTTTGCCAATAATGTCTTTTTACAAAAAAAAAACTTTTAAAATGCGATATAACACGTATCTAAAATTACGTTTCCAGGAACGTTAACTGAGACTTTTTTGAAATTGAATTAAGGCCGCGACAAATGGAAATCGAAAGTTTTGT
>LN483365.1:822478-926323 GCA_900002565.1 Culicoides sonorensis
ATCAAATCGATCAATTCTGATTTTGGTGACACTCAGAAATTAACAAAATTTATTTAAAAAAATATGACCGTTAAAAATTTTCGATTTCAAAATTTTGTAAAAGGAATTTTAATTGAATTTTTTTTTTGTTTATTTATTTTTTTTCTGTCTAATTTAACACAATAACGTAAATTTTACTTAAAATTCGTATAAATTTTCTAAAAAACATGAATTTTACTTTGAAAATCCGGTTCAAAAACAATTTTTTTTTTTGCCCCTCGCCTTTTTTGACTTTTTAAAAGGGGCATCGGACAAAACTTTTAAAATTCATTTGTCGCGGCCTAAAGTAATTTTAAAAATATTCAAATTCCATGTAAGCGTGTATCTGTATTGAATATGACTAAAGTTTATGAATTTTCATTTTTCAAAAAATAATGAGCTCAAAATATTACACCCATATATTGGAGTAACTTTTATTTTTTTTTGTATAGGATAAGAGTGATATTCAAAGATACCATGCCACATTATGAAGTTACAATGTATTCAGTACAAAAATCTTTAAAATGAATAAGAATTGGTGCTCCATACTTTTATGCATAGGAGCTTCACGAAATTACTAAACTGAAAATGGTATCAGATTTCATGCAATGGCTAAGAGAACGGTTTATGGGACGACTAACAAAAGGATGAGATTGTATGGTGCAATGGTTTGCGCGTTGGGCTATCAATCTAAAGGTTGGCAATTCGATTCTCGCTTCGTTGGTAGCAGCTAGAATGAGTTAAAAGACGTCATTGATCCAACTAACTTCAGGTAAGTCCAAACCACAACGCCAGTGTGGATAATTTTTTAAAAGTGTAGATGAGCCTTATTCCATTCGAGCTGATTGTATAGTACATGGATGGTGGGTGAAATTTCAGCCAAAATCAACCATTTTCCTTGATCACCATTATTCGCAAGTTTTCACCGTAATTGGCCATAATAAGCTAAGCACAGTCACAATTCATCATCTGTCTTATTCGACTGGCATTGAACCTCAAAAAGTTGAGAAGCTTAAAACTTTCCAAATCATTGACGTCCACTTTCCTTCTTTTATCACTCTCTATCTATTAATGGGCTTTAGACCTATAAGTGAAAAATATTTTAATTGAACATTCGAAATTTTCACAAAATCACTCTTAGAACAACAAATTTTATGCTGATTTTCATATATGGAACTTTAACCATAAATATTTTAGTAAATTATCATAATTTGTCAAAATATTATCGTTTAAAAAGCAGAAACAAAATATTTGTCTACTTTATTTAATATTTTAAATTAAATAAAAAAAAACAATGACATAGATTGACTTTTTTAAATTGAATTTAATATTAAGCAATTTTAATGCCAAAAAGTAACAGAAAATCCCAAAAAAGCACTTAATTGAACTAAAAATGTTAATAATAAATTAGTAAGGACTGTAATATTAAGTTCATATATTATCTATTACATGTATCGTATAAACTTACCTGAAAGCGATAAAAGAAATCTGCGCCCCATTTAACTTCATTTATTTAATTGGCTTTTCCCACAAACAATCTCACTTTGTACATTTTTATCTGTGTATTGTATATAGATGTGGTGGTCCTCGTTGTGGTACATATACACAATTTAATGTAATTTTTCATCGTAGATCCTTACATTGAAATGTTTTTTATTGCATTTTATTATTTTTTTGTGTATGTTTGAAATTTCTTCCCTACTCATTCTCTTAAAATTAAAATCAACAAAAAAAAAGTTGAAATTTTCCGAAGAGAAGATTTTCCGACGAAAATTTAAATGAGAGAGAAATGTCAATTTAATGAACTCTCTTTCTTTTATGAAATATCTCAATTTTTTCTTGCTATACATTTTCAGATAAAAGTCAAGAGCACGTTTGACAAAAACACATTAAATATCAATTGCTTCACAATGGTTTACGAGTCACATGTTTTCATCTTATTGCTCTAAATAAATTTGTATTTTATTCCTTTTATATGCTTTTTTCTTCATTTTTTTGTACGTAAAAGTAAAATGAAATTTTGTCTTCTTTTCAATATTGACTCATAGGTAAAGAAAAATTGATTGTGGTTTGAGTTTCATTTATAATTGTGTAAAATAAAATTAATTAAAGGATTTTAATGATAAATGGAAAAAAAATTGAAATTAAAAAAGAAAGATAGGGAATGAGATGAAAACAATTAAAGATGGGAAATGTATTATAATGGAATTATTTTTCAGGTATTGTTGAGACATTTCTTGGAATTTCAGGTGAATTCTTTTAATTATTATTTTTTAATTATAAATGTCTTTTTTTCCTCTTAAATGAATTATTTTTCTAAGTATTTTAATTGTCAGTAACAGAATCTAATTTCTTTTATTTAGTTCACATTATTAAGACGTTGGTCAACTCAGGAGGGGCTCCATAATTTGACCAAAATAGGACTGAAAGTCAAAAAGTTTGTCCAAGTCAGAGTCAAAATCCAGTCGAAGAATTCAGAAACTTTCCTGAACTGAACTAGGTCTAGTGGACTTCTTTAGTTGTTTCTCTAGATTTGGTTCCTTCTTCATCAGATATGATGATAATGGGTATGCACAATGGACCCGTCTGTAGGTCTGAGTTTTGGTTCTTTTTTGGGTCCGGCAGGCTTGAAAAAGCCTAATCTTTCTCTTTAAGTCTCCAAGTGCCTCGGACTATCAATACAACTACATCCAATAGCGATTTATCGATCTACTATCCAGTAAACTCCCTCTGGAAAATTTTGAGAGTGTGTCAAAATATTCTCTGTAAAGGATTTTAAATGTCAAATGAACTCTCATACTTACGTCAAAAATTTTCTTTACTTTTTTCTTCATTCTTCAATTCAAACACATTCAAAATGGTTATAATCGTTTTTTAAAACCTATGAAATTTTTTTTCATTGTATTTTTTGTTTGATATGTCATTTTATAAAAAAAATCCCCTTACCGCAAATTTTGTCATCGCACATTAAATGATAAGCAAAACAAAATATATTTGTCATATTACTGTCAGTTTTAAGCAAAAATGATATATTTGGTCAAAGATTTCAAGAAAAAAAAAATACAATAAATAATATAAATAAAAAAGTAAGATACGACTCCTTTATTATTTATTGTCCGAATAAAAATAATGTACAATTTTTGAAGCAACAATGGTTCAAATAAATATACTAATAAAAAAAACTATGCATAAACATTTTCCTGTTTTATTTTTAAAGAAGAAAAATGAGATAAAATTAAAACGAGAGAAAATAAATCAAAATAAATATGACAGTTTTTCTTCACTATCGCCACACATTGGTCCACATTTGCCTGGGACCACAAATATTTTATTATTATTTTTATGTCTATGCCTCTGTATCTTAAAATCATTTAAATAAATTGTCCGAACACTAACTGAATTTTGAATAGCTTTATTATTTTGTATTTAGTTCTACATTTAAATGAACACAAAAAAGAGGAAAAAAATGAACGAGAAAAATGTATCATTTCTTTTATCTTTTTCACGTCTTTTCATAACTTTTCACAGAAAATATTTGCTGAGTTCTGAATGTTTAGAAAAAAAAGTAAAAAAAATAAAATAAAAGGATAACACTGTTTTGATACCAATTAAACATTTGTTTAAGTAAAAGTATGTTTTACGCATGTTTAATGAATTTTTTGAACAAATATACTTATGAAATGTTAAAATTTTTTATTTATTTTTATGTGTTTGTCAAAATGTTTAGAAAAAAAAGTAAACTGTCAAATGCTCATGTGAATTTAATTATCATATTTACTTAAAAAGTCAAAAGTTAGACTTATTTGGCAAAATTGACGCATAGAGTTGAATGGCTATATAGAAGCAGATAATTTAGCAAGGAATTGTGCTGATTTATCTGATAAACTGCCCGAAATTCAAAGACACAACTTTTTTTTTTAATAATAATGTTTATTTTCCCATCACCAAATTTTTAATTACATCGAATATTATTCGTTCAATTTAAATCATTTATTTTATGTAGGTGTAGTTGACTGAGGAGCTGCTGTTGTAGTCTCTGGAACTGTTGTAGTTGTAGTTTCTGGAACTGTTGTGGTTGTGGTTTCCGGCAATGTTGTTGTTGTTGTCTCAGCAGCCGTGGTTGTTGAAGTCTCTGAAACCGTCGTGGTTGAAGTCTCTGAAACCGTCGTTGTTGAAGTCTCTGAAGCTGTCGTTGAACTTATCTTAATTGTTTAAAAAAAAAAAATTAATTCAAAATTATCGAGTCATATTGATCTTTTTGTAAACTTACAGAAATAGTAGACGTTGTCATTGGATTTTCACAGAACTCAGGCATGACTGAGCAAATATTACACCAAATGATGATAATACGGTTCATCAAACGTGCAAACATTGAGATGAGCATTGACAACTTCCAGTATGGTCCTTTTCCACAACTGTGCCACAAAGGTGACAAGTCATTTTTGCATTGTTTTATTTTTCCAACAAGTTCAATTTGGATTGAAATCATCATTTCAATTTCGATTTGAATTTCAGCATATGCAGCGGGATCAATGAACTCAAGATAACCAGCTGCTTGTTGAATGATCATGATCAATCTATTGGATGATGATTCGATTGCTGTTACACCGAATGATCCGAATAGTAGCATACCACCACCCATTACAGTTCCTTCAACGAATGCCATTCCGATATTTAAGAGGAAGAAAGAATATGGACCTGAGATAGCGGCAGAGAACAAATTGATGTTCAATTCCCAGAATGAGCCTCCTAATGCCAAAGCAGCTTCAGATGTTAAGAAACCAATTGTTGCAAGACAAGTTGTGAAGTTAAGAAGAGCATCACCCTAAAATACAAACCAATGCTCGTAAAGGTTGTTAAAACGCTTAAACTCTTTTTTCTTACTTCAGGACCAACTGTTGATGTTGAAGTAACTTCAGTCGAAGTTGTGGTAGAGGCTTCAGTTGATGTTGTTGTGACTTCAGTTGTTGTTGTTGTTGTTGGTTCTTCTGTAGTTGTTGTTGTTGGCTCAGTAGTCTGAAATATTTAATGAAAATAAAGTTTCAACAGTTTACCGAACTCTTTCAATTAATGCTTACCGTTGTCGTTGGTGTTGTGGTGGTCTATGAAAATAAAAAAATTATTCCAAAATTTTTTATAAACTTGAAAGAAATAACACTCACTGTAGTTGTGGTTGGAGTTGTGGTCGTTGTGGTTGTAGTTGTTGTGGTTGTAGTTGTAGGCAAAGCACATTTTGTTGGATCACTTGAACATTTTCCACACCATCCAGTTGTTATTTGCATCATTACACTTGATGATTGGAAGACCAATTGTGCAATCATCGTGACCAAAGAGTCTGAGCATGATACAAACATAGTTTGGTAAGTGTTGGCACAGCTCATTGCAGTATTGATTTTGCCTTGTAAAGTGACGATAGCTTGGATTTTTGTTTTCATTGCATTTGATCCAGCTGAATCCATAGTAGCATAGTAAGTATTAGCTTGGTTCAATGAATTGACAATAGCAGTCATTGCATCAGACACACTTTTTCTACCACAAAGTCCTCCAGTGAAAAGACTTGCTCCAAAAGCCGAACTCAATGCAGTGTTAATGACAGTAAGTTGGACACCAACGGCAGCATAGTTGAACAAGAACCAATTATACTGTTCGTAAATTGTTGGTGTGAATAAATTCAAGTTTAGTGTGAAGAATGCTGAAGATAGAGATAAATATGATGTTGATTGTTGAACGGTAACTGTGTTGACAGTTGTGATGGTCAAATTCGTTTGACAGCTCAAGCTGACAGCACGAGTTTCAGGTGTCTCAGCAAGTGGAGTAGCAAAAACTCCACAAAGTGAGACCAGTATTGCGAATATTTGATATTTCATCTTTTAAGACAAGTATGAATTAATATGTAAATTAAATGTAACTGATAACTTCTGATAAAATTATCGAGCTTTATATACAGATCAAAATCTTAATATTTTATTGGTTCAAGTGAATTTTTGTTGATTGTCAATATTGGTTCGCAGTTAATTAATTTTTTGTGTAAATAATCGAAAAAACGTACGAACTAATTTATTTTCAAATTGATTAAATACAATTGAATTGTGTGTGTAGAACGTATGTTGTGTCATTTAATACACTAAGCGTGAATGCAATCCGGAGCTTTAAATGTTTAATTAAACCGGTAAAATTTACAATTCTGAAATTCTCGAATTTTAGTCTATTGACTTTTTTAAGACTTTGAAAATTCGCAGAATTGTCAACAAAATCTTAGGTAGCAACAATTTAAAAATTTATAGTCATGTGATAAGAATTAAAATCCTGCTTTTGTTTGTATAAACTCTCTTTCAATATATGTTCTAATAAATTTAAAGTTGAGTCGACGTCATGACGCTTCATGGCATGTATAAACCAAAATTACATCATCTACATACAACTGTAGTAGCAAAGGTTTGAAAAATCACAAAATTAATGAGAAAAAGTAACATTGAAGAACTTGGGCCTTGTGGAATTTCCTTGATGAGATATTCAGTTCAACTGTCTACCAAATAAATCAGTCTAAGATGGACCTAAAATGCCTGACATATACAGTTTTTTAAAAGAATTTAATGATGCAATCGTATGCTTTAGATTCGTCAATGCAAATAGAAATTGTTTTTATGTCAGTTACAATTGAGTCGATAATTTTCGTGTATACATTCAGAGCTGCACGAATTGAAGAGGTTGAAAAAGGTTATGTCTAGAATTTTGACGAAAATTATTGCCAAGGTGAATACGTCACACAGTACGGATTGAGCAAAACACATAATTTAACTCATTAACCGCGACTGTTGTGTTTACGCAACACTACTCTCCTTCAAATCAAAAAAATTCTTTGTCAATCTTTTTTAAGAGTCTTAATTTAAGATATGTTATAGCAAACGGTTGAATCGTTTTTGAATTTTGAGCTTAAACTAAAAAATATTGAGCTTAACTTTTAAGAAAAGTCGCGTTTTTTTTCTCTCGTACAAGGTTCCTGTATAGGGTTGTGTAGCATTTATACGTATTTTGTTTTGGCTCTCCTGTAAAATTTTTATATGAAACCTAAGATTTTCACCTAAAAGAAAAGTTTTAATTTTAACTTTAAGAATAAATCATAGAAGAACTTTTCATTCAAAACTCAATATTTCTAGGAGCGGCGGTTAATGAGTTAAGTATGAGCAAATCAATTTCAAGTTTACCAGAGCTTATTCATTCAACTTTTGTGAATAATTTTCACAGATTATATTCAAAGAACGCATAGCAAGATAAAGTTTAGTTAAAAATTAATTTTTTTCGTACATATTTTTTATTTTCCCATCACCAAATTTTTAATTACATCGAATATAATTCGCTCAATTTAAAACATTTATTTTATGTAGGTGTAGTTGACTGAGGAGCTGCTGTTGTAGTCTCTGGAACTGTTGTAGTTGAGGTTTCTGGAACTGTTGTAGTTGTGGTTTCTGGAACTGTTGTTGTTGTAGTCTCAGGAGCGGTTGTTGTTGAAGTTTCAGAAGCCGTTGTTGAACTCACCTATATTAGAGAAAAAATTATATTGAGAAATGGTTTTTCATGTATTTTTTTTTTGAAAACTTACAGAAATAGTAGACGTTGTCATTGGATTCTCACAGAACTCAGGCATGACTGAGCAAATATTACACCAAATGATGATAATGCGGTTCATCAAACGTGCAAACATTGAGATGAGCATTGACAACTTCCAGTATGGTCCTTTTCCACAACTGTGCCACAAAGGTGACAAGTCATTTTTGCATTGTTTCAATTTTCCAACAAGCTCAACTTGGATTGAAATCATCATTTCAATTTCGATTTGGATTTCAGCATATGCGGCTGGATCAATAAACTCAAGATAACCAGCAGCTTGTTGAATAATCATGATCAATCTATTGGATGATGATTCGATTGCTGTTACACCGAATGATCCGAATAGGAGCATACCACCACCCATTACAGTTCCTTCAACGAATGCCATTCCGATATTTAAGAGGAAGAAAGAATATGGACCTGAGATAGCGGCAGAGAACAAATTGATGTTCAATTCCCAGAATGAGCTTCCTAATGCCAAAGCAGCTTCAGATGTTAAGAAACCAATTGTTGCAAGACATGTTGTGAAGTTAAGAAGAGCATCACCCTAAAATACAATTTGAAGGTTAAAAAGACTGTAAATATATTAAAAGTTTTTCTTCATACTTCAGGACCAACTGTTGATGTTGAAGTGACTTCAGTTGAAGTTGTGGTAGAGGCTTCAGTTGAAGTTGTTGTTGGTTCTTCAGTTGTTGTTGTTGTTGGTGCTGCTGTAGTCTATAAAACGTATTAAATATTGATTATTAGTTATCATGTGAGAGTCTCAAGAAAACATGAGAAGTTCTCAAAAACAAATTACTTACTGTTGTCGTTGTGGTTGTTGTTGTAGGCAAAGCACATTTTGTTGGATCACTTGAACATTTTCCACACCATCCAGTTGTTATTTGCATCATTACACTTGATGATTGGAAGACCAATTGTGCAATCATCGTGACCAAAGAGTCTGAGCATGATACAAACATAGTTTGGTAAGTGTTGGCACAGCTCATTGCAGTATTGATTTTGCCTTGTAAAGTGACGATAGCTTGGATTTTTGTTGCCATTGCACTTGATCCAGCTGAATCCATAGTAGCATAATAAGTATTAGCTTGATTCAATGCAGCAACAATGGCAGTCATTGCATCAGAAACACTTTTTCTTCCACAAAGTCCTCCAGTAAAAAGACTTGCACCAAAAGCCGAACTCAATGCAGTGTTAATGACGGTAAGTTGGACACCAACGGCAGCATAGTTAAACAAGAACCAATTATACTGTTCGTAAATTGTTGGTGTGAATAAATTCAAGTTTAGTGTGAAGAATGCTGAAGATAGAGATAAATATGATGTTGATTGTTGAACGGTAACTGTGTTGACAGTTGTGATGGTCAAATTGGTTTGACAACTCAAGCTGACAGCCCGTGTTTCTGGTGTCTCAGCAAGTGGAGTAGAAAAAACTCCACAGACTGAAACTATTATTGCTAATAGTATTTGATACTTCATTATTGAATACGATTTTCGTTTTTTTTGATTTTAATTTTATCTTTCGAACTTACTAAGTATCAAATGATGAGTGAACTAATTTCAATTAGATAATTCAACCCAATTTATACCAAAAATTTTCCATATAGCAAAATTCCAATGTTTAATCAGTTGTTCTCATTTGATTGGGTTTTAAATTATTCAGTCTAAGCAAGTACAAGTATTAGTATATTCACTTATTTAGATGTATTAAAACTAAATAATTAAGACGTAGTAAATTGGTGTAACAGGGAAACTAAATTGAATTCTGTAAATCAGGGTACGATTTCTGAATTCCGTTAACTGGCAACTCAATTACATTTTTTTTTTTTTACTTTAATAAACCTTTCAAGAAATATGAAGGAGATTTGCGTCATTACTTTAAAACTGTAACAAGATTAGAAAACCAACTAATTACATATTTAATTTGTATCAAAATTCTAAATTCAATGAATATTATCGTAAAATTTTTCTCCGTTACCTAGATTTTGACACAAATCTTGATAAATTTTTTCATTTTGTATTCATTTTTAACACCTTTGTGTGTTTTGTATCTCAGTTAAAATATTTGAACATATTGAAAATTGTTTAATTAATAAAGTATAAATTTTTTTTCAAAATATTTGAGTCTGACGCAAGATATTTTGCACTTTACATAGAAAATATTGTTGAATCAAGTCGAAATTGAATCAACACAAACGGAACTCTTAGGTAGCAACAGTTTTAAAATCTCTTATCATGTGATTGAAACATGATTTTCTGTTTTATTCCGCATGAGTTTTTTTGTTTGATTTAATTTTGAGTTGATTTTAGCTGCTACAATCATGTTACCAGGATTTTCTGTTTTTGAGTTCTCTTGACCAGCATTTTTGTTAAATTCGACTGTACAGCTAAACCATTATTAATTTTTGAAATGCAATCATTTTTAAAATAAAGAAGACAATATTTAACATTAATGTTGTCAAACAAACGTGCATTTCTAGTATGCACTTTAAAAATATTCGTAATAAAAAGAAGAAGTAAAAAATAATGCAGTGTAACTTTTGAATGGTCAAAAAAGTGCATTTCAATGACCAGGCTGAAGTTATCAATAACTTCAATAAAGAATAAAACTGCGTCAAGGAGGTGTTTTTCGGGCACTCTGAACCATCCTTGAAAACTTCCAGGTGTCTCAACGACTTTGGGACTGCCTTTTTTGCTCTTTTCTATTATTTTCTTTGTGTTAATGACAAAATTAATTCTTAGCGCTAGATTTAGGTGATATTTAGACTTTAGAGAGGATTCAGAAGGCCTGAAAATCGCTTCTTTGGAATACCAAGGTCGGTAATGAAGTCGTTGATTACTTCGGCAGTTTCAGACAGTAGTTTCTAGAACTACTGAACCTGAAAAATGAACAGATAATTCTGGTTCTTCATTATACACTGCAATCAGGCCCAATAGGCATACTCTTTATCATCATCAGAGGGTCTTAGCTCCTATCTTGTCATCCTAAGCAGCAGCTACCTATATCTAGATTTTAACTCAAATTGAGTTGCCGGGAAAAGGAAAGTGGTTTAATCGTCTCTGATAGTCCACTTTCTCCTTACAAATACACTAAACAAAAACAGTGAATTTCAAGTGATATGAAATGACTTTGCAATGTCACATAACAAATTACCAAAGTCCAAGAAAACATTTTCATTCAACCATGCAAATTTAATATTTTTCCTATTCACATTCCAAGTATATATTCATTTCATTTTATCTAAAGTCCATAATAATATTCAAATTCTCTCATACATTGTATATTAAATATTTAGAATACATGAATTCTCAAAGACGAACAGAAGTAATATAAGCTTATAAGATGTTTCCATGTCACTTTAGTCCAGTTTTAATATATATTTCCAAGACAAGAAGAGATGAAGATTCATACAATATGAATAAATATCAATTTTCTTGGATATTTTTTTTTTGCTCTTTGTATCATAGGATAAAAAATTTAGTCGGACAAGTCACATCGTCAATAAACTCAAGTAAAATAAGTGACCTGTGAAGTGAAATAATGGGTGATATGTAAAATTCAAAAAAAAAAATGTACGAATTAGATATGCACATATAAGATCACATTATTGAATAATAGATAAATATTTTATATTTTCAATTTTACTCGTAGATTGAATTTGCGATTTATAAGAGAAAGGTAGGTTACTGTTTGACATTTGAAACCGAATTTTTATTCACAAAATTATATGGCTTAAGGAAATGACCAGCACAGATAAATTTTACAGTTTTACGATAGCTCGCTTTTGTTTTATTCAAATGTATCGTAAATGTTTATGATGTGACAATTTTTATTGTAGGAAGAAGAACCCACGTTCTCTATTCTGTTAGTGATGTAAAAAATGGTGTCGTGAGTGATCTTAAGACATGAAAATAGTGCATAAAGGGTTAAATGTCATTAGATTTTTTTACCAATATATGAATATAAAAAGCAGGTCTAAAAAATCTAAACCAAACAAGAGGACACGATCACAAACCAATGATTTGTTGAAATACCTTTGTCCCTCAATCCCAATCCATTTTATTTTATCTTAGACTTATAAGTTTTTCAATATTCTATTAAAGATTAGGGAGGACAATAAAACAGAGAAAAAATATTCGTCTGATTCAAAAAATGCTGTATCTTATAAATGTAATTTACCGTGAAATTGATTTGAAGAGACGAGGAACTGTCATCGTATAGCTCTACAGACATTCCATACACACCTAGAAATTGTCAAGAAGTCCTGGGGACTGAATTCTGACTCTGAATTGATTGGTACTTAAGTTAAGTAGGTCAATAGTTAAGTTTTTCTCCGTAGCAGCTTCAATTGTCCCATTTTAAGAAAACAATTTGAAATCAATGTTCATCCTATTCAAATGCATTTTTGATGGTAACTTTTATTGGATTTCAATTTGACTGCAATATGCATTCAGCTATAAACTATAGACAAAATAATCACAGAGAATAGCAATAAAAGTTTTCAAGTTAAATGATTGTGACACTGATGTGTGCATTGGAGACATTGAACGAGTCTCAAATTCCCATTTCTTTTTCCTTTCTTGTCTCTGTTACAATTTTTCTTTTATTGCATTAACTTCTCAATTTTATCTTATCTTTTGTTATGTTTTTTTTCTTACACTGCATGTCTTACAAATAAATTGGACTTTAAATACTGTAAATGTGAATTTGAATTTGAATGGCAGCTGAAGGTAAAATTGACATAAGAGTTTCTTGGAAACCAGCCCAGACATTTGCTAAATTTATATTCTTCAATCATAATTAAAAGCATTTTCCACTTATATTCATGTTTTTGATACGTCAAATTGAAAATCTTATTTCCATATCATTTAACATTGTGTCGAGTGTCAAAAATACACAAAACACATCAACTCACATACACAATGTTGTATGTATCAAAACTTTAAAGTGTATAATTATTGTATTTATTTGTATTATTCCTTGAACATTAAACAACATTGAAATGCTTTTGCATCCATTTGAGAATAATCCTGTCCATCTATCATCAAAATCTGTGTATGTGTTATGTACAATGTATAAGATTTCAAAAGATTTTCAATTATTATTATTATTTTGTAGTTTATATTAAATTATAAAGAAGAAGTAGTAGAAAATTTGTAACATACCATAAAATTCAATTAACTCTAAAACATTTCAAATGCATAAACATGTGAATAATTTAGCATTATGTGCAGATGAGTACATATACAAACATCAGGGCATCATATAAAACATTTTGTGTTCATTTTAATTAATATTATATTTAGTTTAACGTATTAAATAAGGAGTGGAGAAATGTGTGTGTGTGTGTCTTACAAGGAATTTAATAGTACACTTACTTCTCATTTTATATTAATAATAATAATAATGAAGTAGAGAGAAAAGTCGACAGAAACATTTTCTAACATCATCATGCTGGTTGTTTTGTTCTAAATTAATATTGAAGTTTATGTTTTAGCCACTGTTTTGCATATTTCCGATTAAGTGTGTTTATGAGTGTTATTTTTGGTATTGTGAGGGTTAAGAAAATGGACGTAAACAAGTTCAAAATTTGTTTTCAATTTGTAGGTTCAGAATCTATGATTTGACAGATAATGATTCAAATTTTGATCACATTTTACATCCCTACATTGTCAAAGTGAGACTACAGTAGTGAATGCACAAAGGGTTTAAAAAAAAGAAAGTATTTTTCAAAGTAAGGCTTCAAATTAAATAATTAGTAAAAATAACACGTCATAATATTAGAAATAACCTTGTGGAAAAAATGACACTTCATTGATGTGGGTGCCAGGAGGAATTGAAAATAAACATTTTGGGCATTGCCTACCCAAACTCAATCAAATACTAGTTGACCTGGATTGGAAAAACATAGAATAAAGATAAAATTTTTAAAATGGATATCAGCCAAGGTAGAAATCTTTAAATTTTTACTTTTATTTATTTATAAAAATATGTTTTTACAGTTTATTCAATTTGATTCGTTCAATGTTATCCAAACAAAAATTTAGTGTAATTCGAATCAACATCATCCATCTGTTCAAATTTTAGACTAAATAATACATTTCAAGTGTTCGGAATAAACGTCAGAAAAAAAAATTAGTTTGATTATTATCATAGTTGTTTTTTCAATCTAATTGACGTCAACTCTAATTGAAATTAACAGATAATCAGCAAACATTCAATGAGCTTGTTATTCGTCAAAATATAGGAAGATGTGTATTCAGGAGACGTAAATTTTTTGAAGATAATATAATTTTGATATAAAAAAGTGAGTTCAATAATTAGTCTAAGATAGTTCATACAATAGTAAGTGAATATTCAAGAAATAACTAATGAAATGTTTTATTTTTATTAGTTAACATTTTTATGACACCCAATTCGATGCGAGGCATTTTTGACTGCATTAACGTAAGTAAATTATTTTCATTTATATATTTATTTAGCAGTGAAATGAAATAATTTATGTTTTTCCTCTTTTATACAGTGCCACTACTCATAACCACATACAAACACCAACTGCATAAATGCTGCATTTGGGATATTTAACGAGTATGGTGTTGATGCATGTCTTTTGGGGCTAGTTTTATTACATTTATTATACGAATAAATCTGGGCTTTATTACTATAAACATAAAGATAAAATGGAGTGTGTTAAAGTTGTATATTTGCACATCATTTTTCATAAAGTATGAACAGTTAACAGTTAGAGTTATGTTTAAGTGGATTTCAAGGAAATATGACCTTTAGGGAGTTTATCGTCCATTTGTCTGTCTCATAGAAATAAGTAGGGCTGTAATTGGGATTCAAGAGTAGAGCTAATACCTCACGTCAATGAGAATTTAAGATGATAGCCTTCCATATGAGATTTGACACGGTTCAATTATGTCTATTAAAATTATAAATTTAATGGTTGATTATTCCATTATCCCTGAAGCCAAGCCTTGGAACAATATAATTGTTTATTTATGGCACATTTTCAAATTGACCATATATTTATGGCCCATATTTTTTTGAGCCATATATTTATGGGCCGTATTTTTTCAAGCCATATATTTATGGCCCATATTTTTCCGAGCCATATATTTATGGCCCGTATTTTTTCCATACATATATTTATTTATGGCAATATATTGCAATATATGGTATTGCCCATTATATTGTTCCAAGCCTTGCCTGAAGCCATTTAACTTTAGAAATTCAAAAGCCGGGTTTTCCATAATCATTTTAAGACGAGATGAAGGTAGCTTGGATATCTGAATCTCAGTCTGTTAACTTAGGATGATGCCAAAAATGCGCAATGGGTCCAACTGAAACCCTTCAAAACCCACCAAACATCTAGATCACAATGCACTTTTTATAAAAATATTTTAATTTTTTTTCTCAGAATATCACAGATAAAGATAAAGAGATAGCATAATGATAAACTTTATTCCCATAAAGATAATTGATTATAATAATGTGGTATTATTTGGAATGTAGAAAATTTTAACTATTTTTGTTTCTTCTTTGAGATCCTTCACTAAATCGCATTTTGATTAAAATGGACATTGATGACTAAGCAAGAATGCAACGTAGAGGTCAATTTAAAAAAAAAATATGCCAGTGTCCATATGCACAGTATTTCATAAAAAGTGGAACAGACAGACCGACAGCACGAGTGTCCACAAAAATCGCATTTATTTTAATCAATTTGTCAGGAAAAAAACTAAAAAAAATCAAAATGAACCACAAAATCATGAGCAAGAAAAAAACAAAATCTTCATTTATTATCATTTCACATTTGGTTAAGTTGCTGCTGGTTTTTTTTGTTTTTATTATTCTGATATGACTGGCGCGCAACAGGAAATATGCATTAAAAGTTTACTGATTCAATTAGTAAGTTATCACTTTACTGTTTGAGTGTGGTTTATCTCACTCATGTAATGCTAATGATAAAATTAATAATGATGCAGTTGGAACAAAAATGAATCTCGTTAATGAATCAAGAAAATGAAAAACTAACAATATGAAAAAATAATTAAATTTATTATTACTGCTATATTTATTTTGAAAAAGAAAATAAAATGAATATAATAATGTTATTATTACTATTTACATTTCTACATGAAATAATCCTTTTTCTAATTTTCTAAAAGTTTATTACACTTGCCTTATACATATATAAATTTATTATTTTCTGTACATTTAACGTGTAGTGTAGAGAGATAGACACAATTTTCTCATCTTATCCTTATCCTTTTTAATCAAATTTACAATTAAGAAATTTAATTAAAACACACTCCAAGCACAATTTGTGCATGGTGGTGTGTAGCGTAAATCAACACAAAATATAATAAAATATAATATTTTCTGGGTTAAATGTATAGATAGGACATTTATTATACTTATATTCTTCTGTTTGAGATATAAGTTGAATTTATACATATATAAAATAATAATAATAGGAAAATATAATAGATATTTTATACTGTATAATAATTATCGTACAGTGCAACAAATATTTTAAAGTTGTTACAGACATAGGTATCAATTTCCAATTTAATATGGGTAAGCGACCGTAGCGCCACCGGGCGGATTTTTTTTTGAGACACTTTCATGAGTTTTTTCATCTATGCAAATATTTAGTTCCAAATTTTGCCGTTTAATTCAGGGTTCGCATAAATGTTAAATTTCCTTACATCTGAGTCTTTCGCTACCATTTTTCTTCGAACTTTTCTGATGTTCTTGAAGCCTTTTGAAGAAATTTATACAAATGAAACTAGAAAAAATAGGAGACACTGGTCAAAAACGAACTGAATTTGATTTACACGGATTCGATACTAAGTTCTCTTTTTCGCCACAGGGGTTTTGGTTTTTCCAGTTCCAAATGTCCTCATGTTTTACTTAGAATACATAAAAGATCTTGTGGGATTTTTAGGGGCGCTGAGTAAAACCAGAGGGCGACTGGATCGGATTACAGTATGAATTAATAGATTAAAGACGCTTACTATTGAAGCTTTGACTGAAATAGTATGAACACAAAAGGACCATTTGGTCCGCGTCAGAGCTTGTTCATATCTAATTTAATCTTTCCTCATATTTAAGGACTAACAATTTATGGTTGATAGTTATCTCAGATTGACTTGATACAAAGTTGAAGAAAATTTCTGAAGCTTCAACCTTGCTGAAGGACGATTTAGGTACATTTACAATACAGTATAAAAACACATTGTTGACCAAATTTGTCAGTTTTTAATAAAAAAATATGATAAAGTTTATTGAAACTAAATAGGGAATAATACAAAGTTGGAGAAAATTTTCAAATTTCACTGAAGTGACCAATGGAAACGCATGGTAATTTGCAACAAAAAAAATCATAAATTTTTTTGTTGAACTGTATCATAGCAGAAAATAAATTATTTCTTCTGTAAAAGCAATATCTGCCATATGATGATGTAAGATTTGTGTTAAAATATTCATTATTTGTGCAGTTATATTGAGAGCAAAAAGATCTTTTATCATCCTAATTTTCCTTTTTCATTCTTTAACTATAAAATGTATGTATCTCTTTTTTTTATTATTTTATCATCATCATCATCAAGATCTTATATGTGTGTGTGTTTTCTTAGGCTTCAGGCCAAGATTTTAAATATGAAGATTATTGTAACTATGCACACACACACACACACACACACAACTTTCGTAAAAGCAAAGAAAAAAACTTTATTTTACTTATAAAATTAATATTAAAAAGGCAAAAATATTCATACGAGAATTGTACAAATCAAATTCAGCAGTTTACTTTGTAATTGTTTTTTTTAAATGTCTTTACTTTTGTGTGTGTGTCTTCGGACATAAAGGCAGCAAAACCATTTCCAATCAAAAAACAACTAAACTTTTAGTTTGACTTTTTGGTCATCTTATAAATATATTTCTTTCCCATTTTCTTTATCTTTTACTTTGTGTATGTTGTTTTTTTACTCAAAGGCAAATTTATTTGACTTTGTCAGAAGAGTTATTTCAATCAAATATTTATAATAAAGAAAGTTCTTTTGTTGGTCTTCTGTGTGTGTGTCTGTGTGTGTGTACTTTGGTCACTTTCAAATAATTTGTAGTGTGGAAAATTTTAAAATAAATAATTTTCTATATTTTTGAGTTGAAAGTTTTGAGGAATTAGGATGGTTTTTCATTGATATTTGAAAATTGTAGGAAAAAAGGATGAAAAATAAAATTTAAATTAAAATAAAACTAGCTTATTGTGTGATTCAATAAGAAAACTTTTATATTACGTTGCATACGTATGAATAAATTTTCTTTTATAAATTTCATACTTCATATACATATTTTATTAATTAAGATAAGTAAACATATATGTTAATTAAAATCTTTGAAAAGAAATTCATTTTAGTTTGTCTTGCTATTCAATTAAGGAAATTTTCCTTCCTTTGTATTTGCACATGCTTGACTGCATTTTATCCAGAGGTCAGATAATCAAAATCAATTTAAAATTTTTTTTTAGATATAATTTTAAAATGTTCTCTTATCATGGAAAGTTTAATTTTTTCTCTTTTTTGTGTTTTAGGTGGAAGACGCATCTGACGTGGGTTTAGATCAGATTTCTAGGACGTACTCAGAAGAGAACCAGCACTCAGATCTACAGACGGGTCCATTGTGCATACCCATTATCATCATATCTGATGAAGAAGGAACCAAATCTAGAGAATAAACTTAAGAAAAAAGTCCACTAGACCTGGTTCAGTTCAGGAAAGTGACCACACCTTCTCAGAAAGCTAAGCAGGACAGACACCATCATTTTTATGATGGAATCATGACTTGGAAAGTAGTCACCCAGCGTGATACCACGCAATCTGGCATGCTTGGAACATACACAAAGCAGATGTGCACAAGTCACTTCTTGTTCAGAGCAACATTTGTACATTTGATCTCTTGAGTCAAACTGACTGAGGTGATAGTCCGAGGCAAGCTTCGTTCCAAAAACCATCATTTTAATTTTATATCACTCCAAAAAAAAATATCGTCAGGTCAACATTTCCCTTAAAGTTTGTTGATGATATAAATTTGATAAATAATTGATGAGATATTTCTTCCTTTGAATTTCCACTCAAACTAGATACGATTTTAAGAAGATTAAAAATAACACTACCTTTCTCTCTCCATCTTATTTGTTTACCTTAAAATTGCTTCTTTAAATGATATTTATTTCAAACAGATCAATTGCATTTTATTACATTACAAAATACATTCATTTGGTCAATATTGGATAAATTTTCCTTCTGTCTGCTGAATTGAGAATGAGAATAATTTGTGTGTGTGTATGTGCGTATACGAGAATTATTATTATTTCACATGTTAGTTGGAATAAAAGCAATAAAATCAACCACTCGACTCAATTACTTTTAAAAAGATTCCATTTTATTTTTTTTTTAAATGAAAACTATCAAAGTATTGCCAATGTAAAAAAAATAATATCACAACTCATTTTATTTTATTTTATTTGTATTTAACAGGAAAATGTTTGTTGGAAGGAAAATTGCATTATCTATTTATTTATTTTGTGGACTTTTTTTCGATCAAAACCAATTTATTTATTTATTTCTTTGATAATTTTTTTTTCAAATAAAATTTTAAAGATTTTTATTCATTTAAATTTATTCTTTAGTGGATTGTTAGTTTCGAATAATTTCAACATAGCATCATCTATTTTAACGTTAATTTTGAATTGTTTCACTAGCTGAAGTTTCCCATCTTGAAGTTTTTTCTTGAATTTGGAGATTCGGTCGGGCTCTTCTTCAGTTTTTTCTGAATTGTCATTTAAATTTCTATCACTATCAGAATTTTTAGTTGAATTTGAACATTTTTCTGATTGCATTTCATTATTTTTGAGTTTCTCATCTTGGATTGAAGGTTCACTCATTTTATGACTGCTTTCTTCCTGGGTAAAAATATTTAAGGATTCTCGTTAGAAGGATGGAAATATGAGATTTACTTACGAGTAGGGTCATGATCCGTAATTGTGATCAAATGCTTCTCACTGATTTGAGAATTTTCATGAAGAAGCTCTTCTTCAAACGAAGTTCTGTATTTGTCTTGGGATTCACTTTCATCATCAGCTATTTCGATTTGAAGATCATCTTCAATCGAAATTTCGTTTTTGGCTTGGGATTCACCTTCATCATCAGCTACTTTGACTTGAGGCTCTTCTTCAGTCGAACTTCTGTATTTGTCTTCGGATTCACTTTCATCATTAGCTATTTCGATTTGAGGATCATCTTCAGTCGAGTTTTTGTCTTGAGATTCATCTTCATCATCAGCAAATTTGATTTGAGGCTCTTCTTCAGTCGAACCTCTGTATTTGTCTTGAGATTCATCTTCATCATCATCTATTTTGACCTGAGGCTCTTGTTCAGTCGAATTTTCGTTATTTTCTTGAGATTTACTTTCACTATCAGCCATTTTCACTTGAGGGTCTTCTTCAATAAAATTTTCGTTTCTCTCTTGAAAATCATCTTCATCGTCTGTCATTTTGATATGAAGAGAATTTTCATGACTTTCTTCATAAACAGGATCTTCTTTAATTGAAAATTTGCTTTTTTGTAGAACAGACTCTTCCATGAGAGAAATCTTTCTTTGCATGTAACTAAGTCGTCCAAATTTTTCAGTCTCATCAATAAGAGGAACTTCCACAACAGAAATGGTTTTACTGTCATCATTTGTATTGAATTTATGAGAACTTTCTGGCTTTATATCGATTTTAACCTCATCCGAAAATGGCTCTTCCATTATTGAACTTTTATTTTGCATGTAAGTTTCGACATCGACATCGGTCTTTACAAGTAATTCAGATGATCGTTTCTGACTAACAGGGTTCAATTCATTTGCTTCTATAATCCTTGATGAGCTTTTCATTCGATTAACATCTTCTTTCATTGACGGGACCTTTATCCCTTCAATACTCTTATCAACCTTAATCATTTTTTCATTTGTATCTCGCTGATATGACAATATTTTAACTTCACTTCTCTTCACAAATCTGTGCAATAAAATCAATGTAATGAGACGTTCCCATACTCGCATTTTGTTGGCTTTCCTTAATTGGTTTTCCAATGAAACCAGACTGACCACACCTTCATTGTCTTGTGAACTATTGCTGTCCTCATTTTGGCTCGTTGAATTGTTTTCAATGTTTTTGAGAGTATCTTCACTAAAACCAATGATATGAGATTGATACGACTTCTTTTGATTTGTAATCAATTCGGTTGAGACTGAGCTTTGAACTTTGTCATATGAATATGTAACTGACTTTCGTGTCTTATGCTGTTCACTTTCAATGAATTTGACACTTGATTGTAAATCATCAATTTTAGTATCTTTTTTGGATAATTTAACATCAACAGAGTAGATTACAAATCGCGTACAATACTGATCAACATTCAATGTCAATAGAATGCATTCCATTAAGCGTTTCAATGAACAACATTGAAGAAGATAAGCAGCACCTTGATTTTCCATGAATAATGGAGATCCGTTACTTTGACAATCAAACATGAAATATGTGTTTTCTCTTCCAAATGCAATTGCACGCCCAGTTACACTCAATATTCCATACCTGTGTTCACGGAAAAAGTAGATCAAAGCACGACTCAAATTGAAATTATGTGGATTTTTGTCATATAATGTGCCATACAGCACTGGTGTGAATTGAAATTCAAAAAACAAATTGCGATATTCAAATTGCGATTTCAGATCATTAAATTCAAATTCATGTTCTGGATCTGAAATGTCACTGATACACTCCTTAAAATACTCGTCACCATAAATCACGATTGAATTGAGTATATTTGAAATCCATTCATTTAATGGATATAAATGAGTAAATGCAACTGCAATTGAATTGATCGCTAAATATTGCTTGCCTCGATTTTCCTTGAAAATGTGTGAATTTGGACTTAAATCTCCCCAAAGTGAATACAGTTCATGTGATTTTTCAATGTCATAATGTTTCCAAATGGTTTCCTTAGTTCCACGACACTTGTTGTCCATATTAACTGGAATTAAACGACTCCAAGGAAGTAAATCCTTACATTTAACTAATTTTATATCTTCATTCGGTAATTTTTGTTCTGTTTTATTTTCACAGATCATGTCTCTTGACGAGGAGGATGTTGATTCAATGGAATTCTTCAATGTAATGCATTTAGTTACTTGTTTATGATTAAATATGTCAATTCGATACAGTAAATGATCAGAGTCCATTTTACTTGAATCGACTCTTATTGAAAGGTAATCAATTAGATTATCTATGACATGGAAGCGTATCCAAGACGCTTTATGATCTGACTTTGGATGACTTTTATCAGTATTTTTGGATGCACTTTCATAAAGATCAAAAGTTGGATAAGAATCGAATAAGTTGAGAGCTCCATCTTTGTTAACTAAGCCAAAACTGCAGTTAGCGAGTTGTAAGATGAGGTATTTGAATCGACTTAAAATTGAGTTCAATGATTGTTTCAAGGAAAATTTTGAAGATTCACATTGTATTACTCTGATGTTGTACAGAACATTTTCAATCTAAATTATAAGGGGTATATAAATTATTAGACTTCAAATTATTCATGTGTAAGAAAGAATTTCTCTCTTTGAAATATCTCTCTCTGCTTCTCTCAGTTTTTTTACAAAACAATTCAGAGACACAGAGAGAAGAAATTGAAAAAAAGAGGGAGATTCATTTCATCACACTTTCGTCCTTTGATAAAGGCATGAAAAAATTGAAAGAAGCCGAGAGCGAGAAATTTCAAAGAGAGAGAGAGAAAGACAAACAATTCATTTAATGAGTTTAGAAGAAATTTCAGAGACGCAGAGATAGGAAATTGAAAAAAGAGAGAGATTCATTTCATCAAACTTTCGTCCTTTGACGATTAAAGGCATGAAAAAATCGGGAGAAGCAGAGAGAGAAATTTCAAAGAGAGAGTGAGAGAGAGATAAAAAATTCATTTTATGAGTTCAGAAAAAATTTCAGAGACACAGAGAGAGGAAATTTCAAAGAGAGAGAGATAAAAAATTCATTATAAGAGTAGTCTCTAGCGATAAGGATCTTAAATAATATCAAATTCCAGTCCATCTAACTTATTTTCAAATTTCCTTAAAGATTTCCCAATTACCTGTAAATTTTCAATATCCCTTGATTCGCAAATTTCATATGCCTTTAAATTTTCATACAATTTTTGTCCATTTTCAATACACATATCAACTTTTTTGTAGTTCCATGTATGAACTGGATAATGCATTGCCAACATAATTGCATAGAGTGACGTAAAATGACATTTTTTGATTTCACCTGGTTTCGTTTCAGATCTATGTACTAAGGATGTTGTGCCCTGTATTTTACAAGGACCTTGCTCTTGTTTTTGATACCCTGATAATCGGCTTGTCTTCAAATACGGTATTTTATGAAGTTCAGTTGATGTGAATTTTTTATTAGACTTATTTTGAATTGAAATTCGATCACTTTTACGAGTATCACCTTTCATATTCATTGAAATCGATCTACTACTTTTCTTGTCAGGTACCTTAATTTCTTTTTTAGGTCCAGTTCCTGGTCGGAAATTTGCAATTCGTCGCTTTTCTTGTTCAATTTTCAAATTAATGTTATCTAATTGTTGTTTCTTCTTATATTGAAGGTAGATTCGCTCCAATTCAGCATTTTTAATGAAAGCCCTTGCTTGACTCTCAGTCGGACATGGATATTCACATTTCGTGTTTTCATTTAAAATGATTTGACTTAAAATAATCATATCATGAGATGAAATTTCCTTTCTATTCAATTCTAGACGTTGAATCAAGGACGATAAACATTGAAATCGCATCAAACATGAAACGCCTGACTCTGATCTTATTCCAACTAAATTACATGGGAATGCTTCATATAAATAGTAGAAATTTTTACGTTTAATTACTGCAACGCTGCTGCATGGAGATAAAATGACAATTTTAGGTATTTTCATTAACATTTTTTCCAAAACACTGAGCAGTTCTTTGAATTGTATCAACTTAACCATTTCAAGTCGAATTTGATACGTTTTACTTCCAATTTCCATGGTAGGCAAATTATGATTAGGAATTGTGAAAAATGAAGATTTTTTAAGCACTGATAGCAATTGACGTGAGATTTCAAGTACAAAATCAACTACAGTTCCATTCCATGTCCCAATTGAATACTTGTACGAACAGACAACTGTTGAAATTGCAATTACAGGCAAAATTTCTTCTAATGATTCAAATGTGATATTTTCTGCAAGGTCATTGATGTTCTTTGTACCGAAAACGATTTGACTTCCATCAGGCATCTGCTCAAAGTTCGATGGAATTAAAATTTCTTCACTCAATGTGAGAGTTGGAGCTTCACAGTTACAGAAAGTGTGTGGTAAGGCGACGGGCTCCCTTTTAATCCGTTCTTTTTCTTGTTCCAATTCAACTAAATCCGATTTTAACAGAATTTTGGTAGCAATGAGGTGATTTTCATTTTCATCGTAATTTAATGGATCACATGCTGCTTCATCTTGAATTTGAATTTTACCAGTCAAATCATGAACCAGGTTGGCTGCTTCAATTTTACCCAAGTAGTCTATTGAAGGTGAAATTTTTGGTGGATTTTGAGGTAAGTTTGTGATTTTTGATCTTGATCCATCTTCAATGAATGTAATCGAAGCTGAAGGTGAATTTAAATCCAAAATTTTATCTTCTTGAAAGTTCATTTCATTCAATTTCGTTTCAGATTCAATGAAATCAACATCAATTGATCGAATCATTGATAAAACTTCATCATCTTGTTCATTGGAATTTTGTGTGCCTTGAACCATTGGAATTGAAGACATTCGTTTGATGTCTCCTGGAATTTCAGTTAAATCCACAATTTTAATGATATGGAGATAAATTTTCTCATGTGGAACTATTTGCATTAAATTTCTTTGTAAAACATGACTCAATTCCTCCAAATAACTGAACATGCTAACACAGCACTGTCCTGTTTCATCGAAGCACGTTTCACCTTCTTCATCTCTCGGAAATGCATCAAATAAGTAATAAATGTTATTTTTCATCCAAATCGCAAAGAAAATCCGATTCACTTGAATCAGAATTCTACGATGATCTTCAAACGCACTCTTCATTGCATGGAAAATCTGGTTACCACCTTCCTTGAACACCGCACTATTAAAAAATGGCGTCACATGTAATTTAACGATAAATTCTCCAATTTGAATTTCATTTGGCACATCATTCAAATTCAACATCTCCTTAACACCACGTGACCATAATCGATGCAAATCATTTCCAATCATCATAATTTTATGTAAATACCGATTCGTCCAAGTACATGGAGGATCAATCTTTGAAAATGCCAGAGCAGTTATCGACATTGCCATTGATTGACGATTCGCTTGTGATTTGAAGCGTTTATGGCACAAATGGAATGGACTTCGTAAAATTGCGCGATAACTTGAAATTGAATTGTAACCAATATTATTTTTTTCATTTAAATTAGATTTCATTTTAAAATGTTTGTCAAGATTCGTGATTTTAATTTCAGTTAGCTTGTAAATGTGATTTTCATTGAGATTTGATTGATTGAGGATGATATGAGCAATATTTTCAATGTCTTTAACTGTAATCAATGCGGAAAATGGACCAACTTGACAATTTTTTGTCCGTCCAATGGGATCATACATAAAATATGAATATTTTTTCTTCCATATTAGGAATGTTTTGGAATGACATTGAAAAATAGTGAATTTTTTTTTCTTGACACATTTCCTTAGACCTTGATGAAGGTTCAAACAATTTTCATCCATTGATTGTAATTGACCTTGAATTGAAGGCGAGTGATATTCAAGTTCAATCTGTATGTGACCAATTTGAATTATTTTCATTGAAATTTCACTTTGATTTTCATTTAACGATTTTTCATACAATTGACTTCCTTGTTGAATAATTTCATCAAGCGTTTTTTGGTTCCATTTTCGTTCTGGTTTGATGTAAGATTGGCCAGCTGCTATAAGGCAACATGCGAATCCTTGTTTTCCTCGAATTCTATGTAAAATTATGAAATTTTATACAAAAATTTGAAATAAATTTAGTTTATAACCTACTTTTCTGGAAATTGTTCATCACAAATCCCATAGGAGCCTAATTCGATTCCAATTGGATACGAAAAAGTGAAATTGAGTGTATTCACTGTTCTGGGACGTCTTGAACCTGGGGTAGCACTTGGTGTATTTGGTGGTGCAAAGGCACTTACTAAATTTAAAATGTATTAAAAATTAATTAACATTAAGTTCATAGCACTGTGCAACAAACAAAATAATTTGTTGCACAGTGCATTCAACTTACATTTCTTCACAATCATTTTCTCAACAGGTTTTTCAGCCGAAATCCGCCTTCGCTTGGATGATGATGGAATTGCATACCAATTACCATTTTTATCATACACATAAAATTTATCATGCATTTCCTCCAAATGTGATTGCAATTGACGTGGATCATATGGATCACTTGGAACATTTCTCTCCTCAACAGCTGTTGAAATTTGATCAAGATGGATTCCAGTCGAAGGTTCTTGGAGCTTAATCTGAAATAAAATGAAATGAAAAATATTATGGTTCATGAAAAATAATTTTTTTTTACTAATGTTTGTGATTGAATGTAAGGCAAAATCTGACTAGGACTTTGACTGGCAGGTTTTGGACTCAAATCTGTGTGCAATGTGATTGGACTCTCAACTTGAATTATTGTTGAAGCAGCGTAATCAATTGATCGTGCAGGTTCATCTAATGATATGACACAATTTGATTGGGTTTTCTCAGTCAAATTAGGAACATTTCGTTTTTGTGATGATTTCATGAGAGATTTTGCATCAATATCATTATTTACATCAATTTTCTGGTACATTTCAAAAATATCATAAATTTAATAAAATAAAAGAAAAATTTCAAATAAATAAAACCTTATTTTTTCTCATATTTTTAGGCTTTTTTCCTTGGACTTGTCTTTCAAATGACTTCGGCTCATTTTGATGCAAGGGAATCCAATTTTTAACTTTTTCAATGTCATGCTCCTTAAAATCCTTTTCATTTAATGAAATAAATTCTTTGTTTCTTGACATATTTTTACTAATGAATTTGAAAAAAACTTGAATTGAATAAATTTGATGACATGAAATTTAATTTAATCAAAAAAAAAAAAAACAATGTGAACTAGATCACATACATTTGGTAGTTTTTTTTACTAATTACAAGCGATCAATTAATGTCGCACAGTGGGTTATTTACACTTTGCTACATTCAAAAGTTGATTTCGGACGATCCAGAGCAGATAAATCAACGTTCTATGGCTTAAAATTTTCGAGAAGGAATAAGCTTTAAAGGAAAAATATAGCGAAGAAATTTTGGCACGCGGTTCGCTCACACGATGGGGTTAAAGATGAAAAAAATGGTCAAAAAATCGTTTTTTTGGGATGTAAGGTCCAAATAATGAGAATTTTGTGTAAATCAAAGTTAAAACTCTATTTTTAATTATTTTTCATCGATTTGAATGTTTGATTTGTGAGCAGGATTGATCCATTGAACAATCATAAATTGACCAGTTTTGACATTAATGGCCATTTTATGAGCAAAATATTCGTCTCAGACCCATAGTATGTTCTAATCATAGTCATATTTTTTATGTGGGAGCATTTTGACATCGAAAAATAATAGGGTGTCCATGCAAAAAATAGGGTCCCCATACAAATTTTCAAGTTTTTCGCCTTTTAGGTCATTTTATCATTACCACCCTATTCGTTCTGTTTATAAATCAGTATAGAAATGCTCTATGATAAAAAAAATAATCATGGCTAGAGTATACTCAGGTCTCAGACCAACAATATGGTGATAAAAGGCGAAAAACATGAAAATTTGTATGGGGACCCTATTTTTTGCATGGACACCCTATTATTTTTCGATGTAAAAATGCTCCCACACAAAAAATATTACTATCACTAGAATATACTATGGGTCTGAGACGAATATTTTGCTCATAAAATAACTATTAATGTCAAAACAGGTCATTTTACGATTGTTCAAAAGATTAATCCCGCTCACAAATCAACATTCAAATCGATGAAAAATAATTAAAAATAGAGTTTTAACTTTGATTTACACAAAATCCTCATTATTTGGACCTTACATCCCAAAAAAACGATTTTTTGACCATTTTTTTCATCTTTAACCCCACCGTGTGAGCAAACCGCGTGCCAAAATTATTTCGCTATATTTTTTCTTTAAAGTTTATTCCTTCTCGAAAATTTTAAGCTATAGAACGTTGATTTATCTGTTCTGGATCGTCCGAAATCAACTTTTGAATGTAGAAAAGTGTAAATAACCCACTGTGTGTCGCCTATAAAAAATTCAATATTTTTTTAATTGAAACTCTCTTTATGATCAATTTCTCACAATGAATTGTAATTTAGAGAGAAAACACGACGACTTAATTGAATAATCACTAAGTAAACATTTAAAAGAATTTACGGAATATTCCATTCAAATGAGATCAGATACACGTTTTCTTTTTCATATAATATTTTTTGAGATAAAAATAATTTGTAAACAAAGAATGTTATTCTAATCGAAATTTAATCCAATTACCGAAGTTAAATCAGCAATATAAATTCTCTTTGTGCTATAAAAGTCCTATAATTGCATCCCATTTATTTTCTGTTTGTAACAGTTTTCAAATGTAAAATTATGCCTTTTCAATAGTGAAATTTGTGTAGGAAGGGTTTCCATTTAAAGGTAGATAAACAATGAATTGAAATTATGCGATTTAATGAAACAATAAAATGATTATGATGATGATTATTTCTTTTGCAACCTCTTTTACATGGAATATATTTGAATTATTTAATTTCAATTATTGTTAAAATAACATAATAATAGTAGACGGGGAATATTTCTTCTAAATATTTATGTAATGTAATTTCTTTTCGAATTTGAATGTGGATTGTAAGATTCAAAATTTTTTGAAAGTACAAGTTCTGAAACAAAGTTATGAAATTTTCGTGGAACGCAAGTTGTAGAATGGAGGATAAAGAAATTTTCGTCGAATGAAGCTTAAGAAAATTTCTTTGAAACGCAAGTTCAGACATAGTTCAGTAAATTTGGTGCTACAAAGGTTAAGAAACTTGTGGAACGTAAGTCCTGAAACAACGGTTAAGAAATTTGTGGAACGTAAGTCTTGAAACAACGGTTAAGAAACTTGGGAAACGTAAGTCGTGAAACAACGGTTAAGAAACTTGTGGAACGTAAGTCTTGAAACAACGGTTAAGAAACTTGTGGAACGTAAGTCTTGAAACAACAGTTAAGAAACTTGTGGAACGTAAGTCTTATAACAAGATTTATGAAATTTAAACCCAAAGTGAAAAGTTTTTTTTGTGGAACGTAAATTGTGTAGACTAACGTTGTTTGTCCATCCAATCCAGTCTAAGTGTATCTTAAACTCAAATTCCACAAAAACGTTTCAAAAAAACGTTCAAACGTTTATTAAATGCCCAGTGTGTAATAATTCAATTTAATTCAAATAAATCGTTAATCAGAGTGTTCCTTAATTCCTTTTTGACAATGAAATCCAAGAATGACACAAGTTTAATTTTATATTGAAATTACTATAACAAGGAATATTTTTTATCTGCACTGAAATTAAATCCAATTCAAAATAAATTCCATAATAAATTTGTGGCATTAATTACCATTTATTGAGAGATATCTCTGTTGGCACTGTTTTCCTGTTTTTATTGTATTTTCCCATTGCTTTTTGGTTTTGACTTCATGAATAAAATTCAAAAAAATGAAATGAAATCTCCTGTAAACAGAGTCGAAATTACCTTAACCTTAATAAAAATTAATAGTTTCATTCAGAATTTCATTGAAATAAAATTTCGTGCTTCAATTTTTGAACCATACCCTATGATTAATTTGAAAAAGCTCATGTGACCTCTAGTCTAATAAAAGGTGAACGGACATTAAAACAATACGATATTAAATTGCATAATATTTTTAAGAGTATGATGCTACTTTGAACAATTTGAAACTACTTTTGTATCATTATTTGTTCCATAATTTTAAATGAAACTACATACAAAAATTTATAATGTAGAAAATAATTTTATATTTGAATAAAGCTTATCGAATATCATTAATTTTGCTGCTTGCTTAAGCACATTTTGTGGCAATTTAATTCTTTTTTGTTTTAATTTTATAATTTTTAAAATGAAAATATGGTATTGTGAGTATTTGAATTTGAATTCGGAAAATAAGTCAATAAAACGCAAATCAACGAACCATAATCATTATAATTTTTATCATTCTGCAACAGTCATAACCTCATGAAATTATTTACATTGAAATAGTGTGTCTCTCGCACAATTTTGTGGTTTCCTTACAAAAATATTTGATAAAATTACAATAAAATGGAATTTATCGACAATTCCATCAAAATTAAGTACTTCATGTAAAAAAAATTATTTTAATTTCAAACTTACGAGGAAATCTCATTCAAATTAATGTTGATAAAATTCATTATGGTAAGTCATTTAATGATGAAGTTTAACATAATATTTGTATAAAAAAAAAATCAGGAAAAACAAATTCATTCAAAACCATTTAGTTAGTTCAACTCATTTAAAATGAATGATTTTCATGTTTAATTCCGACATATAAATTGTAATAATTATGATAATTCAACAACGAATCCTTTCCAAAGTCGCTGTGTGTGTGTTTGTGTGTGTGTATTTGTACTAAAATTGGAAATGATATTTGTGTATGTTTTATTTTAATTAGTTAATGAACTACAAAAATATAACGAGGAAATTTCTATTTGTTTTATATATCATTGTATCAGTTTTAAAATAGCATATTATGCTAATATGTGATTAAATATACAACTAAAATGATGTTAGAATGTACGAGGAAAATCAAATAAATCGGATTAACTACACCTGTGATTTTAGTTGCGCTTATGGAAGATTATTTGCATAAAATTCACATCATTACCCCGTTATGTGTGAGTGTTTATTTTGACAGGTTTAAGAGGAAATATCAACATATTGATGAAATTAAATCACATTTAAGTAATTTTTCGAGAAAACGTTTAAATTTCATCAGGATCACATTAAAAAAAGTTTCTCAGTTTTGCGCAGCAAAGAAATAAATTAGTAAATAATACAATTTTTTGAGTTAGAAAACCCATCTGAATTGTCTTTGCACAGTTGTTCAAATAAAAATTCGTTCTAGAGTTCAAACATTTCAGTCAATTTTCAATTAATGATTAGATGTCTGTACCTTAAAAATTGATATTCAATCATGATCAAGGTAATTCGATGTATACGCTATTCAAGTCGTACTTGATCTTTACCTTAAATTAACCTTGAACGAAGTTTTTTTGACTTCATTACATTAATTTGTAAAATTTTTTTATGATTATTTGATTAAAACTAATCATACAAATCTGTATCAATATTTAATTTATATTAAAATTTACTTCTCTTTTTTATTTTGTTTCAATCAAACTGTATCAATATTAGCAAATTTTTAGTTCTTCGAAGTTTTTGAGGTTGCCAGACTTCACTTAATGAGTTCGAAAAAAATTTGTCTTGAGAACTTTTGCTTTAAAGTGCGAATTCACATTTTGGATTTTTGTGTACTGGGTATTTAAACGAATCTTTGCTCTTTTTCACGTTCTGAGACCTTTGACTTGAGCATAATCTCAATTGAGCAGTCAATTTTAGCTTCTCTATCTTATTTCGATGGCCCATTCCTAAGTCATAAACCTTCAGAGTGAGGGTGGACAAACGGTCTATAATAGCTCTTTTTTTCTTACAAAATTAAGCACTTGGCGTTTTCAAATGAAGTCACAGTTCTTGCAATTTTTTTGAAATTAAATTTATCACAATTTCACCATAGTTTAAAAAAACTCGCGTTGAAGCTGGGTTGAAACGAGATTAAAGATAAGAGTTCCTTAACGATAAAATTAGCGAGTTTCGCATCCTTTCAATATTAACAATAGATTTTTGTAGAACTTGGTATCTGGGTTTTTGGATTGAACTCTTCAGAGGGCGCTGAGAGGCTAAAAGGTGGTTTACACGGAGAAAAAAAAATAAAAACAGCAAAAAATTCTGATTAAAAGTTATCGACGACATTGGAAGGGTTTAGGAAGTCCGAAAAACCCTTCTTCGAGGCTAATGAGGTCGTTGATAGCTGCAGCCTTTGTGAGTTTTAGTTTGAATTAAAAACTTAAAATACAGGACTAAATTCAATGTAGCATGGATTGGCTCATTTCTTAATGAATGAGAAAAGTCTGTATTAAGTTAGGTATTTCAACAGATTATTAATTAATGAATAATTTCAATTACACCTTGTGATTTGACTAAATTTTGTATTTTGCGTCTATCCGCTTTGAATATCTTCACTCGACTGCGGTTTTCTCTGTGTTTCTTTTTGACAGTTGCCAATAAAAATGAAGACTGGGCTGTTACCCAGCCTACAAGCTCAAAAAGTGAAGAGTGGATCTTGCATGTCTGATATGGTTATTTTATGGTCTGGGCTTCTACTACGAAGTCATTTGGAACATTTAGTTTAAGATCTTCGTCCATTTGATCTGTGAAGTTTTTCGTCACTGCTTTTGTTTGTTGTGTATTCGAAACTGCCTGTTAGACGAAGATGTCTTGCAGAATGCTTTTGATCTGGTCTTTTCTGAGTGGTGTTGTGACTCATGATATCTCTTAGTATTTCGAAGATTCTGTCTTTCTACGTTGGAGAAGTAAAGTTATAAAAGATTAATCTGTTCTACATACCTCTCTTCTGTCCATCGGAGGGACCTCTGTTGGAATATTCGAATGTTGAATGTATTCCTTAACCGTAGTTAGTAGTTAAACGTAGTGAATAGAGTCCGTCAGCTAACCCTTGTTTGTTTTTCTCATATTGAGATCGTCTCTCTCTTTTAAAGATGAACACTGTCACCTTAAAGCCTAAATCAGCGGTTTTATCGAAAGCCTTGAGTCATCACTACTGTCATTCAAAGCAGAGATAAGCACGTGCAGTACTTCCCAATCCATAATTCAATTTATATCATTTGGTCCACCAAAAAGTGTTTCGTAAAAACTATTATTTTCCAAATATTTATAAATAAAATGAAAGGAACATGCCGATAAATTTTATTTTTGTTTTCCTGTTTATTTTAATCTTATTTCAATTTTATACCTTCAGCCCGTATTTACGTTAAAATGCACGTTTTTCACTCCTATTATTTATTATTTGTGTCTGTGTTGCTTTAGGCAAATTTGTCTTTTGTTACAATGTGCAAAGTGAATCTGCCTCCTTTCTTCCTTAAATTCATTGAAATTACACACAATCGAAAATACACATTTAATTTGTAAGTAGAATGGTCATGTGATTAAAATTCACTTGTAATGTTGTTGTTGTTTACTTTAAATTGAAATTGATAATATTCTGCATGGGTTGATCGCATGGTTTTTGCAAAAACAAGGTCTTTTGATGGATGTTTAAGCAAGAAAATTTTAATTAAATAAATGAAATTGGTGTGAAACTTTTTTTTTTGCATTGGACATTTCATCTTAAAAACATTTTTGTTTTGGTGAAACTGAATATTTTTGGTATTTTAAATGTAATCAAATGTATTGAAATCTGTTTGAACATAATGTCGAATAATGTGAAGGTTTTTGTATGCTCAGTAAATTATAAATAAAAACAAAATTATACTGACAATGTGTGTGTATTTTGTCTTTACAGTTGTGTGATTTCACCTGAAATTTCCAATAAGCAAAGTAAGGCCATAATATGTCACACTCTTATACACGCATGAAGTGAAAAGTAGTTAACATTCATTATTATTATAAGGGATACAAATTTAAAACAGACTGTTACCCATCATTATCTGTAAGTCTCTCACATACAAAAGATGCAGTGTTTTGATGCAACCAAATGTCCATACGTGCCATTTAATATATAAAAAGGCCTAACATTAAATCATGTTGACGGTGTTTTAGAGTTAATTTCGTTTGATGTTTTTGTGTGTATGTTCACATGCACTTTGTACTTATTTGTTAATTTACTCACTGACTTGTATACAAATGAAACAATGACTAGGCGATGCATGAGATGATGCTGCTGTTGTACTATTATTATTATTGTATTAAATTTTATGTTGTTTTAGTGTTTTTAGTGTAGTCATCGGTGCATAAAGAGAGAATAATTAAGTAAGTTCCTGTGATGTACACACTTGAATACTAATTAAACTGCCGTGGATGACGATGCATCTGTAATGATGGGAAAAGGGGATGAGTATGTGATTTAATGAGCGGTTTTTTTGGCTTTCCTAAAATACACTTGAATTTAAATTTTCAATGAAGTTTCAATTCCCCAAAGGACCTTAAATATCTAATTAAACACACATACAATTTATCAGTATTTAAGATAAATAACAGTTAATTTAAGAATAATATTGTTGATTTTTCATTTCATATGATATAACTGCGGGAAATGTGCCAAATGTTTTCATCCATGATTTATTTAACTATCCATTTGTACCTTGAAATATATATTTATAAAGATATCTTGTTAAACGTTTATTTGATGATATCACACACACATATGTGCATACACATGCGATGGAGATTAATTAGTAATTAAGACTGTGTTGTGTATGGTTTTGGCTATCCAATATCTTACCCGCATGTGTTTGTCTAATTCATGGTGCCCTTTCATTTATTAAATTATTACAATTTTCGTTTTGGAGTGGGACGAGCATAACAGGAACAAAAACAATACTGCTGTGTTTCACAGTTTTTTTTTTTTTGTTTTCATCTCATATCTTATCATGTAATTATTTTGTTTCAGCAAAATAACAGTTGAACGATTAATAGACTTGGTTGAAGATAAATTATTTGGATACTTTTTTTTATTTATTTATTTATGTTATTTTTTTTTGTAGGAAGATATCGCCCCAACGATTAATGATGTGTTAGAAATGTGTATTAATGTGTTAAGAAAAGTTCGTTAAGATGAGCGAAAAGAGCAAATACCTTGAAAACTTTTTTGATGATGAACAATTTGCCTATCCTGGAAGCTAAATGTGATCAACTGACCTCAATGTTGACATTTTACAAAGATTAACTGGCAACGGGAATTTTCGTAAGCAAAAGTATGAATTTGAAACAAATTTTTACGTTTTCGAGTAAAAAAATCATGTTTTCGTAAGTTTTAGGTAAAAGTGACCTGTATCAAAGTTGTAGAGAATATTTCAAGCTGTAACTTTTCCGAACAGGCCAAGTCGGTATTTCGTATATTAAGAGGCCCAAAATTGCAAAATACACAGTTTTAAGCTAAATTTTTAGTTTTGTTTAATTGTCGTTATTGATGTAGCGACATTTTGTCACTCGTCTAGATCTTAAAAATTAAGCCCAATAATTCTGCTACCTCCTTTGGGTGGAGCCAGAGATCCTCGGTTGTCAGTTGGGTTGAGTTACTGGGACAATTAAATAGATGTGTCACATCGTGTGTCGAGCCACTACAGTCGAGAATAGATGGATCGATGCGGCTCAGACAATTGTTGATCATTTTTGAGTACCCCGACCGAAATTGGGTTAGGGCTGAGCTTACTGGCCTTGTTAAATTTTCGAAACATCACTCAGCAAATTTTAGTTTGTTGAATTACTGTTATGTTCACTGGATGATATTCTCTAAGCTATCATCTTAGTCATTTTTATACATTAAGTCCAATTGTGGCTTCAGTAGGAAAAATTTCTCACTCCCTGAATCTACTTAATTTGAAGATGTCCCGATGTAAAGGAAACCGCTACAAGATTTAGATTGCTTGATATCACGAGCAGTGAGTACTTTCCCATTCATGATTCCATCAAAAATATGAAGATAACTCAACTGAACCAGGTCTAGTGGGCTCTTTTTTCGTTTAAGAATTTAGCATTTGAATGAAACACTTTTACGTCTCTTGATATTCAAATACGAGCTCCAGATGCAACAAATATTAAATAATTTCTTAAACAAATATTTATATCGAAAATTATTAAACATTATTAATATTATTATCAAAGATGTTCAATTCTCATCATCATCATCATAGTTATCGCACAAATATCACATATTGTTTACACTTCCATATCTAACGAAAAATAATTGGTAGATTTGTGTTTATTTTCTTCATTTTATAAATTCGATAAAATCAGATACGTATACATACGCACACAAACACACACATAAATTCAACACAAATTCCCAATTAAAATTTATCCAGAATAAATTGTGATGTTGTTTCGTTTTGTCGTTCCTTCTTGTGTTGTGCTATGCTATTATTATTATTATAAAGTTTACATACTCACATACAAAAAACATTGCGTATTATTGCGGCATCAGATGGTGTGACAAATTGGTAAAGCCTAAAATTAATGCGTTTATATATCTTCCTCACATGTCCTCCTCCAGTTATTTTGTGTGTATATGTGAAAATATTTTCCCAATGATACGTATTTGTAAATAAAAATAAAATGAAAATGAGTTTAAAAAAAAATTGTATATTTTTTAACTTTTGGACAGGCAAATTAATTTTGTGTTGTAAAACCACCATAAATTGGGAAATCAGTGAAATATGTTATAAAATGTGTATCATTCATTTGTGAAAATTGCCTAGATAAATAAATCCCGGTATTTATTTATTTATAATAATAATTGTTCTGAGAGTGTGCTTGTTAAAATTTTACACACACAAACACACACACATCACATATGGTGATGACAATTTGTTTTCTACAACTTTTTAGACATATGAAACCGCACCCATTCACTTGACTGTGTTTCATATTCTAAATATTATATCAACAGCAATTCTTGTGTTGTGACCGCAATAGCAGTAGCAGCATCAACATGATGATAATATTCACAAAATTTGCAATTGAGTCCCTTAACAGTATTATTATGCACGTCGTATATCATTATTATCACATGCTGTGGGAGAAATGCAACATTTCTAAGTCATAACTATTTATTATGATATCATATTCCATATTTGTTGCTTCACTTTGCTCACACACGAATACACATTTAATAACATAACAACCAACATTTAAAAACGAATTTTGTGGTGTTAGATTCAATTATAATGTGCATATGAAAATGATTTGTGTTCTTTAAAGGAGATGACATTTTGGTTTTTTCTCTCCTGATAGTAAAAATCCTTCAACACATTATATTTAATCAGATACTTATCATAATCTCCATTCAAATAAGAAAATTTATTTTAATAAAATTTAAAATGCATTGACATATAAATAAAATTATTTTCCAAGACCCATCATCTATTTGTTGAATGTATTTTTGAAAAACAAAAATATTAAAGTCTAAACATGATATGCAAATCCCATGAAATTGGTTTTTTATTACGTATTACAATTTTTATGGGGATTGGACAGGAATGGTCATGTACTTGTAACTAAATTGATTTTCACATATAAAATGTAATAAAAATTTTAACATCCAGAGGCAGCCCCTTTTTTCCTGAGATAAACGTTTATGGGTTGTGTATGTGAAGTTTTATATATAAAAATGTTTTTGAATTATAGTTAAACGTAATTTTAAATTTTTTACTTAAGTGCATTTTTAAATTGAATCATGCCTTAGTTTAACTTTATTTTGTATAACCTCTACAAGTTTACGTACAGAGTTTTCTTACGTAAAATTTCCGGAGATTATTATTCTTTTGACAGTTTTCTCTCATGCTGAATTCAGTGGCAGAATTGCTGGTACCTAGAATTCTTTTCTGGTATCGCTTTATTTTTGGTACTTGTCTGACTTGTGTTTGTCGAAAGAGACAGATTTTTGCGTGTGACGATCTTTTTTTTCTGTAATGTCGCTCATGCCTAAGACCTTCTACGCACTTTGAGTAAAATTGAGATGAGTAAATTTTTGATATAAGATCTTGAAGTTTCTTTAGTCGATTCTTGTGGCTTAAACAATTTATAACTGTCTTTTAATGAAATGTTTTGAGGCGTTTTTATAATATAATAATTAAATTAATATTATTAATATAATATTATAATATATTATAGTTACTTATTAGAAAAATATGAGGTATCATCCTTTGAACTTTTGAGATGTTTAACAGTTTTTGGCTTTGAATTACGAGAAACTTTTTCTACTAATGCATCAAATAATTAAGCTCAACAATGCTTTTCTTATCTTATATTGTTTACTTTAAGTTGAAAATGCACCTGCATATAAAGGGTTGAATTTGAATTTTCAAATCAATGTCAAGACTCATTTACATTTCAATTTCATAGTTCAGCTTTGTGGCAATTTCAAGGTTTTTACTAGCTTCATTATCCATTCAAAAACAATGGTTCAAATTCAAAAATTCTTGATCTTTTCAGCTTTCATATTCATTTAAAACCCATGCTTGATATTTCAAGAAACGTGTTTTTTACAGTTTCTTATTCATTCAAAACCAATGCTTGATTTCCCAAAAATTCTTGATTTCCCAGCTTTCTAATTCACTTAAAATCATGTCTTGAAATTTCAGATTAATAAACAAGCTGAAAAGGCGTGTTCCTTGTATACCGAAAATAGTGTAATAATCAGTTATTCCGCCACGTTTGGTGGAGCTGTCTATCTTTTGCCGAGTGATCCCTTCCGCCCGGAGATTGATCCAAGCACTTTACAGGCCATAACAGACGCCCTCAAAAGATCCGTCCACCAGTTTCACGCGAATCCGGAAGACAGAAAACTTATGATTACGATTGATACTATCAGAAGTTTCCTCATAAGTTCTGAATTAACACCAGAATATGACGTATTAAACCACTATTCATCGTCTATACAAAGACTATATAGTGTAAAGGATATGATTTCGTTAGCAGAAGTATTTTCTGCTCTGAATGTGTGGCTTAAGGTCCAACTACCACTTCCGTCCCAACTGAAGGCTGAAGCAGTAGCCAAATTCATACTATTGACCGGTCATTGCATAGATTTGGAAAATATACAACAACAAGAATTGGTGAATAAAATCCGGCATATTATGATGCAGATTAAAAAAATGTTCAAGGCTCATCTTGAAAACTGCATCACAATAGACCTTGGTAAGATTTTTTTAAATATATTTAATTATTTAGTTCTTATTTCCTTTTTTATTTAGCAAGTGCATCAATCGTGGAAGACAGTTTTATTGATTCATGTGGTAAGTTGTCGGCTTGAACTGGTTTGAAATTTCAAGATTCTTGATTTTTCCAGCTTTCGAATTCATATAAAACCACGGTTTTTGGTCCAAACATTGTATTAGCAAGTGTCTAAGAAACATATTGGTGAAAAAATTCCAGATTTAGTCATTTTAATATTATTGTCACAAAAAATCGTTCCAGTTCATCTTATTGAAGTTTGTGCGTTTCTAATAACTAAATGCTATACGTTTTATTAAGAAATGCGATTAATTCTGGAAGCATTTCAATATTGGCAATCCATCCCTTAATCAATCGATTCTAGCTCGTCAATACTTTGCCATCTATTTTGATGACTTTCATGTTTTTTAATAAATAAATTGTATGCGCCACTCAAAATTTTTAGCTGTATAGGATTTCCTAATATATTTTAAACATGTGATAGATTTTTATAATACTTTTCAAAAACAGCAGATTTTTTCGCCGTTTCGGATAATTGTAAATTTCCACAGAGAATTTCCAAATTTTTCCTGTCAATTTGGAGAAGCCCTTATTTTCCGAAAACTCCACGATCTTCTAAGGTTTTGGAAAAGCCTTGGTTAACGAGTTTGGTTAACGGTTTTTCAGCCGCTCTTTGCCTTCTATTTTCATTTTTGAAATTTTTTCTTCGTGTTGCAATTCGATTTCATCTACATCTACCTGGCATTCGATTTCCTTTTTTTCTTAGTTCAACTACATTACGTTTTAAGGCCAACGCCTCTTTCCATTGATGTAATTGATCATAAATCTTCTCCTTTTCCATTCAACCTTTCAGGACATTTCTTTCGAAAATGTTTTGAAGACGTACATTGTTTGTCTTTAAAAGGACAGAATCGAACCCTACTCAAAATACCCATTTAATAAAAATTTATCGTAAATTCTAAATGTAAAAATTTTATATTCACTTGATTGATTTAAAAAGTCAGCATAAATAAGCCAACCAATTTTACCTGGACAAAATCCTTGTTTACGAATCAAATACACACACACACACACACACACATAGAAGGAAAGAAGAAAATGGTAAATTTTTTATATTTTTACACATACTCACATACACAACCGTATATTGAAAATGGATAAAAAGGGACATCATTTCATTTTATATGCATTAGATTGAATTGGATTTATTTTTATGCATAGATATTGACAACTAAATTGGCTCCTAACATATCTGGAAGGCATTATATTGTCATTCTACTTTTATTTTTATACGTTGTCAACTCAATTATTATTTAAAAATATAATAAAAAAATACATGGATTTATCATTCGCGTTTTCCTTTTTTTTTGTTACACATGTTCAAGTTGGATGATTGACCTGAACGAAATGTAATAGACAAAATTGAAAAGACGGGTGTTAAAATGTCTTGTTTGTAAGGAAACTTGTGATGATAAAACAATTGAATTGAGAGTGGTGGAAATCATATTATTATAATATTTTTTTTTTCTAAAAGGATAATAAAAGTAAATCCTAAAAGCTTTTTACATGCACGCGTCGTTGTGTGTGTTGGCATCATCATCAGCATAATGTATTTTTATAGAATCTCATGAGGACATTTGTTTTAAACAAAATTGACATGTAAAAGATTAAGTGAAAGTGTCTTCTAAATATTTTTCTTTATTTTACAAAAGGAATGTATTATTATAAAGTTCTCTAAAGACAGATAAATTGTATGAAATCGCGCTTGTGTGTGAATGTGCGATGGGCGCTCTAAACGTTTTGCATTATGTATGAAATTGCTATTTTTCTTGCTTCTTTGAATTTGTAAATCCTTTTTACAGTAAATTTATGTAATTTTTAAATAAACTTGTAGTTTGAGTTTAAAAACGACTCTGCTCTAAGCTTGTGAGAAAATAAAAGTGAATGGGTCCTTTACATAATTCAAGTTAATTTTTAACGATAAATTTAATAGCGCATTTTTTACGGTTTTACATTACATTGAAAAATATCTAAATTTTAACATGTGCCTCACACATTCACTCTCTTTTCTTTTAATGAATCGATATCAATCTTAAAAAATTTCCTTCAATAGTGTTTTAAGAACATTTATTTCAAACTTTGTGATAAATGATCAAAAATTTTAAAGGTTACAAACGAGCAAAACCCCTTTTTCATCATCACTAATCGAGAGAGCGTACAAAAACAACATTGAAAATCAGTTAATAAAAAATTAATGTCATCATTATTCAAATTCAAATGATAAATAATGTATTTTTGTCAAATTCAATGTCAAATTCAGTACAAGATTGAGTAGGTTGACCTGTAGCAGTAAAGTGCTTCATGATAAGTTTTTTTTCTTCTTCTTCTTACATTGGAGAGTGCAAAATAGAATTGAAAACACATCAATATTCCCTTGAATACATTAAATCTTATAATAAATTTTACATGTATGTCCTATTATTTTCGATCAAACTTTGCTGTTTAATGTATATATGCCATTAGTAGCGTTATTGTCAGTTGTAAAAACTAAGTTTTCTAAGCTTTTTTTTTTCCTTTTTTTTTGTTGTAAATAAATTACTAGTACAGATATAAATAAGTAGCATTGGTAATACATCAAAATATATATCTAAAATCCATCTTAAAAAGTTCTTGAGAAATTCACTGTATAGATAGTCAATGTATAACCCTAACAAACAGCACAAAGTAAAATGCAAGAAAATGCTTTTAAGAATATTGAAAATCTTATTCCAAAGTGACCGATATATCATTCACTTTGTCGAGTTTTTTTTTTGATTTTGCCTATAGTGAAATGTATTTGAGTATATGAGAAGAAAATTGAATACAATGGGTTGTGATATTGTATAAGTACATAAATGCATGAATGACATACACACACACACACACATACATATACACGGCATTATTATTATTATTGTATTTCTTAAAAGCAAAATAATAGATCAAATGAAATAAACATGAACTTTTATTGTGTTTAAATGAGATTGAAATTCGTTTATAACAAGTTATTTGATTTTGGATCACGAATGAGAAAATTTTTCAAGCAAACCTTTTCTCCCTTACAAAATAGTTCACTGATAATAAATATCGATGAAAGTGATCGCTTTTAAATATCTATTGAAAGGATTGCTGGAAAGATGCTTTAGCAACTCCCCATAAAAAAGTTCGCAGAATTTGAATACCGATTAAAGAGATTGCTGGAAGGTTTTTTAGCAACCCCTCATATAAAAGTTTGCTGAATTTGAATATCGATAAAAGTGATTTTTGGATGATTATTTTAGTAACCCCCCATAAAAAAGTTTGCTGAATTTAAATATCGAATCAAAGGATTGTTCGAAAGTTTTTTAGCAACCCCTCCAAAAAAAGTTTGCTGAATTTGAATATCAATAAAAGAGATTTCTAGAAATTTTTTAGCAACCCCCATAAAAAAAGGTTGCTGAATTTGAATATCGATAAAAGAGAGATTGCTGGAGGGTTACTTTAGCAACCTCCCATAAAAAAGTATGCTGAATTTGAAAACCGATTAAAGAGTTTGCTGGAAGATTTTTTAGCAACCCCCCATAAAAAAGTATGCTGAATTTGAATACCGATTAAAGAGATTGCTGGAAGATTTTTTAGCAACCCCCCATAAAAAAGTTTGCTGAATTTGAATATCGATAAAAGTGATTGCTGTAAGGTTTTTTATCAACCCCCTCCATTAAAAAGTTTGCTGAATTTGAATATCGATAAAAGTGATTGCTGTAAGGTTTTTTAGCAATCCCCTCCATAAAAAAGTTTGCTGAATTTGAATATCGATAAAAGAGATTGCTGGAAGGTTTTTTAAGCAACCCCCCTTCATAAAAAAGTTTGCTGAATTGAAATATCGAGAAAAGGGATTTCTGGAAGGTTTTTTAGCAACCCCCTCCATAAAAAAGTTTGCTGAATTGAATATCGAGAAAAGAGATTGCTGGAAGGTTACTTTAGCAACCCCTCATAAAAAGAAAACATATTTAAAGTAAAAGTAAAACATTAACGATAATTCATTTTAACAATAATTTTAAGATTAGTGCACATCAAGTGTCAATTCAATTCAATTTCAGAAAAAGAAAATTATCAAGTAAAAGCATTTTCTTCAAATTCCTATACAGATAAATCTTCAATTTCTATGTCCATCTTAGAAATCGAACATCAGATATCAATTTCAGAATTTATTACTATCCTTTAGTACACATGATTTTAGTTGTTTTGTCATTGTTTATCTATATTTTAAAATATATTTCAATACCATTTGTGCATCATTCAAATAATCCAACTTATAAATTTATGTACAACTAAAATAAATTGACTCTCTCTCTCTGCTTTCACTTAAGATTCCTCGTTTTACTTTCAATGTATCATGAAGCTCATAGAAAATTAATATTAATTCAAAAAACATTGCTGTCCGAAAATTTTCACCTTTTTTATTTTACCCTTTTCATTTACGCATTTTTTACCAATAATTTTCCAAATGTTCTAAGGTGACACAGTGACATCTTTTTGTTCTGTAAATAATGTATGGTAAGTTAATATTTGTCTCTTTCCTTTGAAATCGTTCAAAAAAAAAATCGCATAAAAGAAAAAAATAAATTTTATTTCTTTTGCACATTTTATACTTGAATGAATCAATATTGTTATTGTTTTCATTCTGTTCTTCAATTTTTGTGTGTATTTTCGTATCATATGTGAGCCCAATTCTATCACTGTACTAATATTTTTTTATTATAAAAACGTAATATAGCATGAAATTGAAATTGTTGTATGATCATAAAAAAAATAATAATATTAATAAATAAAAGTAACAAAAAAAAGAGGTTTTTCCTTCAATTCCTCATCGATTTTGAAAAACTTAAAAAGATACTTTTTAAAACGTGGTTTCTTTTTGTTTTGTGAACTATTTTTATTGTGAATTTGCGTATACTTTTGATTGTTTATTCAACTGAATTTAAAAATAAATAGAAAAATGACGCTTCAACAAGTATTTAAATGGTAACAAAATTCTTTCAATTGAAAGATGTGATGGTGAAATTTCAAAGAAAATTTCATTGCTCAAAATCTTTATCAAAGAAAATGCTTTATTTTACTTTCATTTTTACAGCGCGTTTCATCAATTTTTTATTATTTCACCCTTTTTATGGTAATCCAATGAAAAATGTGCGTAAACTTGGTGTGCTGTAAAAAATTTACAGTTATTTCTTTTTCTTGAAATTGGATCATTTCCGTTAAATTTTAAACCCAAATAATTTAATATACATTTTTTTTTTAATTCTAACAGTATTTCACATTCAACGTGCTTGGATCGAGATATGGAAATGTGACGTGCGAATAAACAGACGACCTGCGAAGTGTCTTGATGTCAATCAGCTTTTCGATCATAAAGATGTAAAATATTTGTTTATTCAATATATTTTTTTTATATTAATTATTTTATCCAAATATTTGCAGAGACTGTGGATCAAATATGCTGAAAACATTGACGTATATAAATTCAGATAATTGTCTTAGAATAATCCAGTACTTGTTTTGCAGTTTAGTAGTAACAATCAAAAAAATTTAATTGGACTGTAAAAAAAAGTATTATTCGTTACAATGAAATTCATCATCATATCTCTGGTTCTTGCTGGAGCTGTAGCAATTCCGGTTGAGACTCCAGATCAACGAGTTAGTTTCAATACACAATCATCATTCAGTTTTATGGTCACAACTTTACCGAATGTGGTACAACCCGGATTATTTAGTTTAAGCCAGCCAATTTTCCAAACGTCGGATTATTCATCTTCAACTACTTTTTGGAATAACTGGAATAATTTCTTCCAGAACATAAATGTTGGATATACACAAGGAAGTTTGATTAATGGAGCTCTGAGTCAATGGGGCTGGGTTGGTGGAGCCACCATTTTTAGAGCATTCAACGAAATTATTTCTGTTCTTAGTACAAGTTTAGAAGCAGTCGGTCGAGTTGATACCGGTGTGGCATCCGAATTCAATTTGTTATTTTTGCGACTAAGAGATTACATTACACAGACAAATATAACAATTGCAAGAGCTGTCAATCAGTGGCCTTTTGCTGTAATTTCATCAAAATTAAATGATGAAGCTTACTCTAATTTGACGTATATTTTGCAAACGTCAGCTGGATTGATAAATAACATGAGTTTATTCTGGTCTAATAGTAGTGCAAATAATGTTTATGTTCCATTTTGTTATGATTACAAATTTAATCCAATGTATAATACAATTATGCTTCAGATGAATCGAAGCTTTGATCTGTATTTTGATTTCACAAATACAACTGTCTTGTATCTTGGAGACAGAAACCAAACTCTTCAAGGCATCGAATGGTCATTGGACTATCAATTTTCATTCAGATTCAACAATATGTTGTCAATTTTCTTGCATATTGTTAAAAATTGTGAGCCTGTTACAACTTCAACAGAAGCTTCGACAATTCCTCCAACTACAACAGCGCCATCTACCACAACTACGGTAAGTATTCGCATTTCATGAAATATCTTAAAATTGTAGAGATTTGTTCAATTGAATTCGCTTGAATCGTAAGATTAATAATAAAACGATTTGTTTCTCGTCAGACAACTACCACAACTCCTACAACAACAACAACAACTGAATCCACAGCACCACCAACAACGACAACACCTGGTCCTACAACGACAACAGTAAGTTCAATTAATCTCCAAATTTTTTTTGTTTTCAATGTATTTTTTATTTCTTTTTAGACAACTGGTACAGGCCCAACTCAAAGCACAACAACAACAACCCCGACAACAACTACGACAACTCCCACTACAACAACAACAACACCAACTGTAAGATTACTCCTGAAATTCCATATTTACGTATTTATATGAATCTTTTTTTTTGTTTACATTTTTACAGACTACCACAACGTCACCTACAACAACAACAACTGTGAGTAATTATTTTTTATACACCTTTGATGAGATTAATAATGATTTTACGTCTTTGTTTATAGCCTACTACTACAACAATTTCTAATTGTCGGTTGTGTTCATCGACTGACTATCAATGTCAAATGACGGGATGTAAATATACCAAAAATGGAAAATTAATTGCTTGTATTCCATGGTGTCAAAGTGATTGGTCTGGACCTCAAGAACCAAAATATGGTCCTAAAGTAAGAAGTTTATGGGGTCTTGAAATTTATCCATATAACTGTAGTTGGAGCATCTATTTGGCTACAAATTCATTGGATATGTTAAAGGTAAGTTGTACCGCTTGAAAAATAATAACTTTGAACATTTCTTACCATTTCACAGGTTGAGGTAGCTAAGAATTGGACTTTGATCCTTGGTGGATACCAAAGCTATGTTGGATTGAGAAACAATGAATTCTTTGCTGGCTTACTAAATGCTCTTAATTTCGCTCGTAACGTTTATGTAAATGTGTTTGCTGATAGTTGTATCAAAGGTGGTCCATGTTACAATACCACCCTAGAATCGCACTTGAACATTTCAATGGAAGCCCAAATGCAATATGTGAGCTGCTTGAGTTTCGCTATAAATTCACTGGATCAATACAACAGATGGATTTATCAAGCCATCGATTACAAATACAATCAACTGCAAATTCAAATAGCAAATTGTACAAATGCAGATGGCACAATTAATGATAGATGTATAACGGTGACGATCGATCCAACTTGGAGTGATTTAAGAGAATGGATTGTCAATATTATGATGAAGCTTTCCATTAACTCTGATGTTGGTTATACTCTAGGTCAATGCATTGCTTACAGCAGAGAAAGAACTTTTGATAAAATCAGAATAGTTCAATTACAATTTAACTCATGTGCTGCCAAAACTTGGTTTTCGTTATAAACCGTTTCATGTTCTTGTCATTCAAGATATCAAATTATTGTGAAATAAAGTAATTAATCAGAAATATTACGGTTTTTTTTCTTTGAAATATTTGAACAACTGAATTTAAAGAATATGTTAAATCAAACAAAAAACTCATGTTACACAAAAATTAAAATGATGTACTACAATACTTCCACCGCGTTCAGAAAATTCCACCATAGCATGACAAATTAAAATCATTTAAGGTGTATAAATTCAGGCAATTTGCTTAGAATAATTCAGTACTCTTTTTGCAATTAAGTAGTGTCAATCAAAAACTCTTAATTTGATTGCGAAATAAATTATTGCGAATCAAAAATGAAGATAAAACTCTTCATCATATCTTTGATTCTCGCTGCAGTTTTGGGAATTCCAGTAGAGTCACCAGAACAAAGAGTTAGTTTATCAACAGCTTCTTCATTCAGTTTTATGATCACAACTTTGCCGAATGTGGTACAACCCGGATTATTAAGTTTAAGCCAGCCAATATTTCAAACTTCGGATTACACCTTTCAAAGCACATTTTGGAATAATTGGAATAACTTTTTTCAAAATATAAACATTGGATATACACAAGGTACTTTAATTAATGGAGCTCTAAGTCAATGGGGCTGGTCTGGAGGATCCACCATTTTTAGAGCTTTCAATGAAATTATCACTGTTCTAACTAGAAGTTTGGAGGCAGTTGGACGAGTTGATACCGGTGTAGCATCTCAATTCAATTTGGTATTTTTGAGACTACAAGATTACATTACAACAACAAATAGAACTATTGCAAGAGCAGTCAATTTGTGGCCATTCGCTATCATTTCAACACAACTCAATGATGAAGCTTACTCAAATTTGACATATATTTTGCAAACGTCAGCTCAATTGATTAATAACATGAGTTTATTCTGGTCGAACACTAGTGCTAACAATGTTTACGTACCATTTTGTTATGACTATACTTTTAATCCAATGAGAGGTGTTATAATGCTGCAAATGAATAGAAGCTTTGATTTGTATTATGATTTCACAAATACGAGTGTGCTATATCTCGGGGATACAAATAGAACTTTACAAGGAATTGAATGGTCTCTGGATTATCAATTTTCATTTAGGTTCAACAATTTGTTGTCAATTTTCTTGCATATTGTTAAAAATTGTGAGCCTGAAACTACCTCAACTGAGCCTACGACATTGCCTCTAACTACGACGACGACGACAACAACGACTACAACTTCAGTAAGTATTTTCATGTAAAATGTGTAATTGACTCCATGATTAAGATTAATTTCAGACAACAACTACTAGCACAACAACAACCACAGCTGGGCCAACAACGAGTACGGTAAGAAATTGAATGAATTGGAAATTAATTTAACAATTTAATGGCTTTATTTATGTTTTTAGACGAGTGGTACAGGTCCAACTCAAAGCACCACAACAACAACACCAACAACCACAGTAAGATATTCCTAGAAAAGTTTGAATAAATCTTGTTTTTATTTATATTTTTAGATTACCACAACGACCCCTACAACAACAACAACTACTGTAAGTTAATTTTTTCAATTAACTTCATTATTTAAATTCATTTTTGTGATAGCCAACTACGACAACTGTATCAAATTGTCGCTTATGCGCTTCTACTGATTATCAATGTCAAATGACAGGATGTAGATTTACAAACAACGGAAGATTGATCGGTTGCGTTCCTTGGTGTCAAAGTGATTGGACTGGCCCACAACAACCAAAAACTGGTCCTAAAGTAAGAAGTTTATGGGGTCTTGAAATTTATCCATATAACTGTACTTGGAGCATCTATTTGGCTACAAATTCATTAGATATGTTAAAAGTGAGTGCTTTCTGATGAAAAAGTAAATTGAATTAAAGTTTTCTTACCATTAAAAGCTTGAGGTATCAAGAAATTGGACTTTGATCCTTGGTGGATATCAAAGCTATGTTGGAATAAATAACAATGAATTCTTTGCTGGCTTACTGAATGCATTCAATTTCGCTCGTAATGTTTATATTAATGTGTTTGCTGATAGTTGTATTAGAGGTGGACCTTGTTTCAACACAACCATCACAAGACATTTGAATATCTCGATGGAAGCCCAAATGCAGTACGTCAGTTGTTTGAGTTTCGCTATCAATTCATTAGAACAATACAATAGATGGATTTACCAAGCCATAGATTACCAATACAATCAACTCAAAATCCAAATAGCAAATTGTACAGATGCGAATGGCAGAATTAATGATAGATGTATAACGGTTACAATCGATCCAACTTGGAGCGAATTAAGAGGATGGATTGCAAATATTATGGCGAAGCTTTCAATTGACTCTGGAGTTGGTTACACTTTGGGGCAATGTATTGCTTACAGCCGACAATTTACATTCGATAGAATCCGAGCATTACAGATTGAGTTCAACTCGTGTGCTGCCAATTCTTGGTTCACATTATAAAATGTTTTACGATGTTCTTATTCAAGAAAGTCAATTTATTGTGAAATAAAATGATTTATCCCAAAAATTAGTTTAATATTTGAACAACTGAAATTAAAGAATATGTCAAATCAAACAAAATATTCACGTTAAATAAAATTTTAAACTTATAAATTTATGAAATGAAAACTGATTGTACTACAATGAGTCCAGCGCGTTTAAAAATTTCACTATAGCATGCCAAAGTGCTCCAAGGTATCATATTTCATCCTTTAATATTATTTTTAAATACTAAAATTGGTCATATAGTAGTAAATTTTATATGTCCTGAAGAGGAACAAAAAATAGTTTTTAATCGCTTGCATGTTTTTATTATATTTTTATTTTAATGTCAAACATTTAAAACTTTTATACCAATATTTACTATGCGATAGACTTCATTCACTCGAAATATTATTAAAACTGAACTGAAATGACCAACGATATATTTTTTGCAATAAATTTTTTAAATGAATGAGATAAGAGAACTTGATTAACTATCATATAATTGGAATAACTATTCGTAGTACTTTGGAAACACAAAAAAAAATACTAAAAGCAAATAAAATAATGGCCTCAGATGTGAGTTTAGTGTTTATGTTTTGCATTATCTCATCTCTCATTTCTAATCATATTATTTCTTTTTCATCTTTTTAAATGACATTAGAGAACATGAAGTTGTCACATGCAAACACACACACACATTTTCGAATAACAATGATAATAGTCCTTATGATGGTCATTCATGTTATCTTCATTATATATGAGACGTAGAAGATGTATACTGTATTTGAAAGTTCTCGTAAAAATTACAAAAGTTGGTATATGAATGATGGTAGATGTCAAGTAAAAATAAACTTAAATAAGTGATGTATCAAAATAATGTGTAAATGATGTGATAAAAGGATTATTTTATTATTATATGATTATTATAATATACTCAGGCATTTGTCATTGTGAGGAGGTAGAGTTGAAAATTATAAGTGAGATCTTTACTGGTCATTGAATTTTTCATTCTAGATCTGGTTTTTTGCTCAGTGGCTATGAGATGAAATAATAATCAAACAACAGTCACAATTTTACAAAACGATCAAAAATTGTTTGAAGAAGAATTTAAATATATTTGATCATATGGTTCTACAAATCAAACATTGTAATATTTGTTTAAATTAATTAACGTTTCGAATTATTTCATCGACAATAATTTGATTTTTAAAGTTAAAAATTTCATTTAAGTTCAATGATTTTCCGTTCTAATTTATATCAGCCATTATGACTTTCAACAGCATTTTTACATATGCAATTCAAACGAATATGATCTTCATTAAAAAAACATTTGTAATTTATATTACCACACTTGATATTTTTTTATGATACAATTTTTTGATCAAACCTCAAAAACTTAAAGTTTCTGGTCATTTTTCCTATAGGTAAATAGTCTGTGTTTGCTTTTATTTCAATGACGAGCAGTGACCAAATATTTGCAAAAGCTTGTGCGAATTTTTCGTTTTTGTATAAATTTGCGAAATAAAGCTTAGAATTCTCTAGTACACGTTTATCAGTTTAACGGATTAAAAAAAAAGAGTTAATATGCAAGTGAAAATAAGTAGAATGAAAGTGATATTTTTGTTTAATTTTCTGGTACTCGCTGGAGTTATAGGAGTTCCAGTAGAGTCACCAGAACAAAGAGTTAGTTTTTCAACTGCTACTTCATTTAGTTTTATGATCACAACTTTACCGAATGTGGTACAACCCGGATTATTTAGTTTGAGTCAGCCAATTTTCCAAACTTCGGATTACACATTTCAAAGTACATTTTGGAATAATTGGAATAATTTTTTCCAAAACATAAATATTGGATACACACAAGGAAGTTTGATTAATGGAGCTCTGAGTCAATGGGGCTGGGTTGGCGGAACAACAATTTTTAGAGCTTTCAATGAAATTATCACTGTTCTTACTAGAAGTTTGGAGGCAGTTGGACGAGTTGATACTGGTGTAGCATCCGAATTCAATTTGGTATTTTTGAGATTAAGAGATTACATTACACAGACAAATAGAACAATTGCACGAGCTGTCAATTTGTGGCCACTTGCGATTATTTCAACACAACTTAATGATGAAGCTTACTCTAATTTGACATATATTTTGCAAACATCAGCTCAATTGATTAATAACATGAGTTTATTTTGGTCTAATAGCAGTGCAAAAAATGTTTATGTTCCATTTTGTTATGATTATACTTTTAATCCGATGTATAATACGATAATGCTTCAAATGAACAAAAGTTTTGATTTGTATTATGATTTCACAAATACAACTGTTTTGTATCTTGGAGATACAAACAAAACATTACAAGGCATTGAGTGGTCACTGGATTATCAATTTTCATTTAGATTCAACAATTTGTTGTCGGTTTTTGTTCACATTGTTAGAAATTGTGAACCTGTTACAACTTCAACCGAAGCTACAACGATTCCTCCAACTACAACAGTACCATCTACCACAACCACGACAGCGCCAACCACTACTACCCCAACACCTACAACAACAATCGCCCCTACTTCAACAAACGCCCCTACAACAACAATCGCCCCTACAACAACAATCGCCCCTACAACAACACCCGGCTCTACAGCACCTACGGTATGTTTTTGGAAAGGATATATAGAGCATTTTTTGATCTTATTTCTTTTATAGACCACAGGTACTGGTCCGACTCCAACAACAACTCCAACTACCACTACAACAACACCAACTACAACTACAACTACAACAACACCAACTACTACTACAACAACACCAACTACTACTACAACAACTCCAACTACCACTACCACAACACGAACCACCACAACAACAACAACAACCGTAAGTATTTCAAGCAAAAATGCCCAATCCTCGAAAACGTTTTTTTAAACCTTTAATAGCCAACTACTACTGCTGCTGCTTCTAATTGTCGTTTGTGTTCAGCTACTGACTATCAATGTCAAATGACAGGATGTAAGTTTACAAACAATGGTAAATTAATTGCTTGTATTCCATGGTGTCAAAGCGATTGGACTGGACCCAATCAGCCAAAAACAACTGGAGCAACTAAAAGAAGTTTATGGGGTCTTGAAATTTATCCATATAACTGTACTTGGAGCATCTATTTGGCTACAAATTCATTGGATATGTTAAAGGTAAGTAAGCCACTTAAAGAAAAAGATTCATTGACCATTTCTTACCATTGCATAGGTTGAAGTAGCTAAGAATTGGACATTGATCCTTGGTGGATACCAAAATTACTTTAAAATCGCTAATAATAACTATTTTACCAGTTTAATGAATGCATTCAGTTTCGCTCGAAATGTGTTTGTAAATGTAATTGCTGATAGTTGTATCAAAGGAGGACCATGTTACAATACAACAATTCAGAAACATTTAGATATCTCAATGGAAGCCCAATCACAATATATGAGTTGTTTGACTTTCGCTGCAAATTCACTGGATCAATTCAACAAATGGATTTACCAGGCAATCGATTACAAATACAATGAACTTCAAATACAAATCGCTAACTGTACAAATGCAGATGGCACTATTAATGATAGGTGTATAACGGTGACGATCGATCCAACTTGGAGTGATTTGAAAGGGTGGATTGCAAATATCATGATGAAGCTTTCAGTTACTTCGGATGTTGGCTTTACCCTGGGTCAATGTATTGCTTATAGTAACCAAAAAGTCTTTGATAAAATCCGAACATTACAGATTGAATTTAATTCTTGTGCTGCCAAATCTTGGTTTACAGTGTAAAATATGAAAAGAATTTTTAACGAAAACAAGCTAGTTCTTGGGACAGAATTGATTTCTGAATAAATTTCATCATCAAAGTTTTTTATTTTTTTTCTGTTAATAATCGATTTAGATCTAAGAATATTCTTAAGCAATATAATTATTATCAAAAAAAAGGAAATCAGCATCCAAAATTTATTTAAAAGACGCAAAGCAATATTTAATGTTTATAGCATATTGTCTATATTCCTCACATCATATGTTACCATTCAAACACATGCTCACATTGAGACATAGACAGTCAAAAGGTTTCAATTTAAACTTGAAGAAAATTTAAGTAAAATTTCATGTTATTTTAAAAGCTTTACGATGTGATAAAATGTATTAATTTTCTGTTTTCTTGTTGTTCTTTTTATTCCTTTTTTTCCTATTTATTATTTTGTACTGTATTGCTGTTAACTGGAAAACGTACAATTTTTTGTTTTGGAAAAACATCCTTAACGCTAATTTTAATTGTAAGCATTTTTCCTTATAACCTACATTTGAATCACACCTTCATCTATTTTTCTTAAGGTGTCATGTCATACTAATATCATTTAATTCAACATTAATATAGATTTAGGTGTGATTATACTTCATTGAGATACATTTCAATGTTAAATAAATTTGGAAAACATGAAAATTAAGAGGGAAAACATTACAAAATACATATTAATGATATAACATTATTTTATTATTATCTCATATCTATTTTGTGTGTTTTTAAACTTTAACAAAAAAAAATATAAATTATTATAATTTGCTTAAAGCAATAATGTAGGAAAGATTTAGAAATCTGTTATAGAGCAAGAGACAAGACAAGAATTATTATTAAGCATGTCGTGAATTGTAATTTTGTACTTTTCATTTTCTTTTTCCATACAAAACTGATAAAATAACGTGTTCTTAACAAGCAAACACTTAAAGCTATTTAATAAATCCTTTATCTTTTATACATTATTCAAGTCCATGTTTTTGTTTCTCCTCATATCTATGTATTGTAATAAGACACAATTTTTGGATAACTTACTTCTTGTTCTTCATTTTAAATCTATGGAAAATTATTATTGTACAGTAATCTTCTTTTTTTTAAATGAGGTCCAAGTTAAAGGGAAAGGAGATTGTACGGTGTTAGACTTTCAATCTTAAGGTTGGCGGTTCGATTCTCGCTCCTATATCAAATGTCCCTTTTTACGGCTACTCAATTTAAGTTAAAGGCTAGTTGAAGGTGGTGATTGCATGGAATGACAGGATAAAAGCTAAGTCTTTAAATAATGAAAACCGTGACTTTATACAGATAAATTCCTAACTTAGCGTAGCTTAAACCTTCGTATACATGCATACACCTCGTACAAGTTTTAACTAGTACTAAATTTTATATTGCGTGGATGTATACGACGATTTAGCTACGCTAAGTTAAGAATTTATGTAGATAAAGTACCCGTAACGGGTATGCACAATGGGCCTGACTGATGGCATCAGTGTAGGCTTAATAGCCATCTTACTGCTAATGCCAATAAGACCCAATCCGTTTCTCCATAGAATAATGTGATTGAATTCGACGGATTGAATTCCAGCCCACTGAAGACTTTCAATTCGGATTATGCCTCATCCCGGTGAGCAAACTTTTAACTTTGACTTGAATTCATTTATTCATGTTTTAAATACATTCACTTTATTTAACAACAACAAACAAAAAACTTTGAAAAGTCACTTAAATCTTATAAATGGATACAGATAAGTGCTACTAAATATATATTTGTTATACTTTTCACATTTATAAATAGGGGCTTATATCCACATATACATAAAATGAAATAGGGAGATGATATCATACATACCCCAAGCTATTGTGTGTACAGAACACGTACAAAAAAATAGATTTGTTTTACTTAGTTTACAATTAAAACTTCTATTTAACGACATTGTCTTATATTATTATTATTCTGGGATAAAAATGTATTGTAATTTTTTTAAAAAAGAGGTGGGCGAAGAATGGGAGGGGGAAAGTTGTTAGATCAGTTTTAACCTCCAGAGCATCCTTTAATCTAATATTTAAACCTGTTTTTTTAAACTTTCACATAAAACATTAAAAAATATATTATAAAATTTAAAATTTGTTGATATTTCTTCGAAGTTTGCATTCTCCCCATATTTTTTTTTGTTTACATAAAATTTTCAAATTAATTTTCATCTATGATCGAAATCAAAATTCAATGATAAAAATTTTCGAATTTACCATCAAAAATGTAACTCAAATTACTCGTAAAATATTTAAACCACTTATTTTTTATATTTTTTGCATGCAAATTCAACCACAACCAGGAAAAAACAATTCAATTTTGTTTATTGCTGTTTTGTGAAAATTTTTGTGTTTTGTTTTTGTTGCAACTAAAACTATTTTCTATTTTATTTTATTATTATTTTTAAACAAACATAAATATTTATGTGAATTTACATCAAATATTTTACCACAAACTCATATGAACACTTGAACACGAAATTCGATAACATCCGGTAAATAAATTTTTGGTGCATGTTTTACACTCTCTGTATTGAAATAATGCAAATATGTAATTTGAATTTTTTTTTGGAATTTTTGGTTATTTTTCTAAATAAAAATTAGACATTAAACTTCAATTTCAAAGAATATTCAAATAAAATTCAGTCCAAGTAACAAATGATAAGTGATGATCCAAATTTTTATCCATTATTTATTGACAGCCACGAAATTAAAGCAAAACTCCATTTGAGTTGAAATTCCTTTAATATTCATCGAATGAACTTAATTCAAATTAACTTGTACTTAAATGATTACATTTCAAATATGAGATGAACTGTGTCTCATTTAAAAACATTTTTTGTCACATTAATACCCTCTGCTTCTCCCTATCACTTAATTCTAACTAGAATTTATGTCTTAATACGCGCTAACAACATTTAAAAATACACCAATGAAAAAGTATCAATGTCATTTTACTTTTTATTTTCGTTTCCAAAAAATGTAAATATAACAGTGTTTAAGTCTTCTTATTCTTATCTAATCTTGCCTAATTTGTTATTACAAATCCACTTATTTGTCTTCATTTTCTAATCATTCATTTACGATGAATTTTGTGTTATTTTCCGTTTTTTTTTGTTTTCGACAGTAAAATAGCATGATGATGGTAGAAGAGAGTGACGTGATTATCTGTGAAATGGAAAGAAAGTATGAAAATAATGTTTTGACTTTTTTTTTGTTTGTTTGCTTGGAGTTGAGTCAAAATGGAATACAAGAGAAGGAAAAACTTTGTTGAATAAGGATTAGGAATAATTTTCACGTTTTTTTCTTCTTAATTTTATTGACAGAGATAAGAGTGTTATATGAAGGTGAAGTGTTTTACATACACAAGAGGAGTTTACCTGCATTAATTTGTCACAGATTTTAACATTTTTCATTTTTTTTTTTGTGTTGTTTTAAATAAAGAACGTTCTTTTACGTCTTTTTACCATAAACAGCCATGAAAAAACTTAAAATTACAAGATTTTAAGCGTCGACTTGGAAAAAAATGCGAGTATTGTGGTCGCTTATGCCATTCGTCTCTTTATCTGTGTTAATATCAAAATGACTACCCTTTCTGATACCACGGAAAATCGAAGATTACATATTAACCTCAAATCGAGAAGAAAAAATTTTTATGAAGCTGCAAGAATGGATCTTGACCAAGTCCCAGGTTTGCTAGTTCGAAACAATCCAGAGGGCTGCTAAGGATTTGCACGCCTCAAAAGACGATGGATCGATGACATTCAATGAGACTTGTAAAAATAACGGGTGCCAAACTGGAAACAGCAAGGGCAAGATAGAAAAACTCTTCAAAGTATTCTTCAACAGGGTCGATTCAAAAAATGAACGTAGCGCCGGTGAAGTAAGTAAGTACTTTTATGAGTGATTCAAGTTTCAAAATTGATTTGTGATGGTTCTTTTGCAGGTCAATAGTAATGCTCAGGTAGTTCAGTTGGTTTTTCCATGGAGCTTGAACATCCTTAATAGTGTATGAAGTATAATTCTATACAGCTTTATCCACAATAAGACCCGCAAGGACCGCGGTAGAGCCTTTTTCATATCAATCTATCCAGCGTTTGAATGAAGTGAACGAGTTTTGTTCAAGAACTGATTTTGATAACAGCCGATTAAAGTTGACAGTTCCCAATAAGCATATTTAAACTTTTAGTTATCTTGTATTCCCTTGTGACCCAAGTCACTGTATATGACGGCAACTGACGTTACTAAAAGATTCCATATGGACCAAGCAGATGTGCCCTAAGGATTGATTTTTCATTGATACGAAAACCATTTCTAATCATTTGCAGTAACAAAATAAAATGACAGTGTAAAAATCGTTAATGACCTCTGGGGCGTGTTGTAGGTCCCTGAAAGCACTTTCATTAGGGTTGAAGCACGTATATGATATTCCATACCCGCGAAAAATCAGTATAAAACTTTACGTGGTCATTTTTGAAACTAATCATTAAAATAATGCAAAAATGAATGTTAGTTCATTTAATCGCCGTAAAGTTAGTTTGGTGCTATTTATCTTCTGTCATATACTTGGTTGAAGGGTCCGGTGATAACTTCAGTTATTTTTTTATATAATCAAATTATCTAATTTAAACGCTATAAGGAGAAAAAATTTAATCAATTTTTAATTTAATTTCTATAAATAATCAATTAATCAAAATTTTTACTTACGATTCATGTAAATTAGATTAAAATATTCATTAACTTGTAATCAGTCTTAAAGTTGATAGCTCAGAATCAATCATGAATTCTTTAAAATTACATTTAATTTGCCTTGTTTTCATTGTCATAAATTTAATGTTGACTGAGGCACAACGAAATTCTGACGAAGAATTCAAAAAGTCTTTTAGGAGACAAGGTGATTTTGCTGATTGGCTCGATACACGAAGTAAATGAAATTACTGATTAACTTCTGAAATTAAAATTTAATTTTCTTTAAATTCACAGCACCAGCAGACGATGAAATTCAGCGAAGATTTGCACACAAGAAAAAGAATATCATTGCAGTCCTTAAACAAATTTAAATTCATGTTTGAATTGAATTGAATTGAACTGAAAATAAAAATTAAAAATAATTAGCTAATAAATAAATAAATGTTTCCGGACGGTTTTGATCCGTCGACCTTATGCGTGTCAGGCAAACGAGATTACCACTACTCCACGGAAACATGTTGCCATGTTTTCATTTCAAAAAGGATTTTCTTTTAATGCATTTCACTGTACATATTTTCACATTCCTCCCACTCCACAATTTCTACCCCACTTTTTGAATATTTGCCAAAAATAACTCGCATAATTTACATGTCTTGTTGAATTTTCAATACAATTTCTCATAAGATACATAATTTATTTATACACACAATCAAATATGATAATTATCCATGAACCATATTTAATTAAATTAATCAAAATGAATGTGTGTGTGTAACTGTTTCCTTGTTTCACGTCCATTATAATAAGCTTGATGATGCAAACTCATATATTATTGAAATGCATTAATTAATTTTGCCATAATTTTAATTAATATGCTTTGATATTTGAGCGATGCGTGTCTTTTATGCCATTTAAATGTATAAATAATGTTGCAACAAATAATAATAATAATCTGCAATATGAAAATTACGATAATTAAATCAATTAAATGTGAAATTTAACATACATAATAATGTTATATTGGGTCATGCATGTGAAAACTTTTTGTATGTGTGTGTTTGTGTGTGTGTGTGTGAAATTCAATCTCAAAGGTTGAGAGTTTAAATTTAAACAAAGAGGATTTTGTGACAAAAGTATAAAATTACAAACAATACTTTTTTTTTGGCTGCTGTGATGAATTTTGTATGATGATAAATTTTTATGAGGAATTACGATTTTCTTTTGTATTTTTATTACAATATGCATCTAAATCTTATAAATTTACTGCATGGTATTGTATGTAAAATTACACTATGGAGTCAAAATACATGGAAAATGTCATGGGTGTAGGCTACTGAAATACATGAATGTAAATCACAAAATCAGCTCACAGCGCCATCTGATGTGTCCTGATCTAAAACACAGATGGGAAGAACAGTGGCGTTCTCTATTGATAAATTAACTCATCAATGACTTGGAAAATTTTTCAGGAAAATCTAAAACCAGTCAAAATTATCAAAAAAGTGCCCTCAGCGCCATCTGGTGAGTCAAAATCAAAAACCCAACGTGTTTGTTCTTAAAACTTAAATTTTAGATAGTTCTGTAATCTCATGGACGTCTCTGTTCTGAGAAAATTTTTCAGGGAAGCCTAAAACCAGACCAAAGTCATCAATCGAGTCCATAAGACTTCTATCGATCTGTCTAATTTTAACGAGTCTGTTTTTTTTAAATTAAATTAAATTTTTAAGGAAGGCCTCTAAGCTACCGAAATCATCTAAAAAGTTCTTTCAGCGCCATCTATTGGATCTAAATGCGAAATTCAAAATGGCTATTTTGTAGAATTGCTTTTCTACCCAATCTGTCTATACTCATCAACGACTTTGTTCTTTGAAATTTTTCAAAAAGCCTTAAAACTGTCCAAAATGATCATAAAGACTTCTCAACGCCATCTGGTGGGTCAAAATCAAAAACCCAACTATTTTGTTCTGAAAAATTGAATTTTATATGGTTCTGTTATCTGATGACCGTCTCTGCCCTGAGTAAATTTTTCTGGAAGGTCTAAAACTAGAACAAAGCCATAAATCAAGCCCATATAGCGCCATCTGGTGGATTCAAATGAAAAATCTGAATAGAATGTATTACCGTCAATCCATTTACTCATTTAAGATTTTATCCTTGGAAAATTTTTCAAGCCAGTCTCAAAACCAAGCAAAATCATCAAAACAGAAATTTCAGCGCCATCTAGCGCTAGAAAACTCTTGCTCTTCTTCGTGCAATTTTCATTGTAGTGTGCACTTCAAATCTGTAATACATGAAATTACTGTAATAAACATCAAAGATATGAATTATATCTATTACTCGATGTTCGTGGTTTTATATAAATATTTTTATTACAAAACATACACAATATTTTTTTCCTTTTGTCTCTCACATCTCTATAAATTATATTTTTTTTTCTGCATCATAAAAATTTTAAATCATGATCTTTTTCGGTCGATACAAAAATTTCCCTTGACTTCTGCAGAGATTGTTAACTAAACATTTATATATTTTGTGCCATTATTAATATTTTACAATGCATTGCAGGAGTTTTGTTACAAATCATAAGCTAAATCAGATGTCATATAATTTTTGTGTTGTTCGGGCAATACGCTGAACAAAAGCACTTTATTTTAAAAATTCAAATAATAAAAAAAAAAATTAAATATGAAATTCGAATAATAATAATGTTAAAGGATAAAAAAAAAAAAAAGGTTTCATTTGCACAAAACATTTGTCACATAAAATTTTACAATATTTATATTCAAAGCTGAAGTGAGTGAGGAAGAAATTTCCGCTTTTCCATTTTTTCTGTCCCAAATGATTAAAAATTGGAATTTTCCTCGTACATTCAAAATACTCAAAGTTAAAATAAGGCAAAATGAGGCAAAGCAAAATATCATTTTCATTTTAAATAGATGGATATGGATTGAAAGGAAACATAAATGTGATTTTAAAATGTAAAAAGCTGGCAATTTGTATTCATTTTTATTTTTTTTTTTAAAACACGAGTCTTGTCTCATTTTTCTTTTCCCTTATATGAGTGATGTGAGAGATTTTGTCGCATTACGTTGTGAATTTGATTTTCAAATATGCATGAAATTTTATTTTTTACAATGCCCTGATGAATGGCATTTTAAATTGGAAAAATACATTTTTTTTTCTCTTATTTTTTATAAATGATGACTTGAACTCAAATTTAGTTGTTTCGAGTATTTTGAGTTGACCTTATAATCCTCTTATTATTTTGAATGAATATTAAACTAATTGCCAAGTTGAGTATAAGATTATAATTAATTTGATGAAAAAAATAATTAAAGTATTAGCAAGATTGAAGTCTCTCGCTAACTTCAAACAATTTTTATATGAATCGCTGAACAAAAATGTTCACAACTACTTTTAATAATTAAATAAAATAAACTCTTGCAACAAAATACAATTTTTTTTTCTTAACTCATTCGACGCCGCTCCTAGAAATATTGAGTTTTGAACAAAAAGTTCTTCTACGATTTATTCTTTAGGTAAAAGTGAATACTTTTCTCTTCGATGAAAATTTCAGGTTTCATATAAAAATTTTACAGGAGAGCCAAAATAAAATACGTATAAGTGCTACACAAATACATACAGAAACCTTGTACGAGAATGAAAAAAAGGCAATTTTTTTAAAAATTTTAGCTCATAATTTTTTAGTTTTTGGTTTAAATTCAAAACCGATTCAACTGTTTGATACAAAAAATCTTAAATTAAGATTCTAAAAAAGATTGATAAAGAAATTTATAAATTGAACAAGAAAAGTGACCTCAAAGTAGGTGTTGCGTTGACGCAACGGATGACGCGAATGAGTTAATAAAATAATAAAAATAATATTCTTTATTGTATAGCGCATACTATGCAATTATGTCTAGAATCTTGTCTAATTAAAATCGTGAATCTTATCTACTTTTCATCGTTACGTACACACATACACACACACAAACAGTAAGACATCGCATCTCATAATAAAACGATGAAAAATTTAATTAAAAACTCTTTGAATAATTATTTTATTATATGCCACACAAGTATTTAAAGAAAATTAAGAGAAAATAAAAAAAAAACAGTGAAGAAAAAAAAGTGAATATTTTAATATAAAGTAAAGAACTAAAGTAAACGAGCAAATTTTAAGGCTTTTATCGCTATATTTATTACTCATTTAGCGCTACAACTCACGGTAGTTTTTTTACTACTGGCTGTTGAACAAAAAATTGAAACATATTTTCTTTTCTGTATCTTTATTATTTTTTTATTAAAAGAAATTCATTATTTCATATTTTTTAGGTAGAGGCAACATCATGAGATGTTTCTAGTTCAGTGGGAAAGCCGAGCTTCATTTTCGAGGTTTTACTTCAATTGACTTCATTTCAGAACTTGTCGAAGGTGAAAATTACGGCCTAGATATAGAAACCTGGAGAGTGTTGAACCGTAAGAATGAAGGACACCTTGCTATGCTTACAATCGATGTAAATGATGCCACTGTGCAAAAGCTCAAGGAAACCAATTTCTTGGTCAACTCCGCCTATGATCAGAAGGACAAACTCAGACTGAAGACAAAGGAAAGAAGGGCAACGGAAGCCATCAATCAACCCGGCACATCATCTACTCTTAATTAAGTTCCAATCAAAGGATCTACTGAAGTAAAGGTTAGCGTTGATGATGAATGGGTGACTACCAAAGTCCCCTCTCAAAAACTTTCTTCTAGTTCCGCTTAAAGGAAGCTATACGTAGGCAGAAATGAGTCAAAACCAGATGGCATTGCACTCAATGAAAACTGTGCTGGTTCTGTTCCTATTGATATAGCTTTAGATTTGAACTGGTTGATTTTAAGGCCAATTATCTGCTCGCTTATCTTCTTCTACATGTCCGAGCTTGGTCATGACTATTTATACGACCTTAATGACATTTTCATGAATGACAGTCAGATCAAATTAAATGTGTTATTAATTTTTTTGTTTAATTATTGATTCAACTGGAATTCGCATCTTAAACAATACTGAAAACACATTTAATAAAAAAATGTGAAATGAATCCAGTATTATTTGCGTTAATTTCATTATAATTACAGCAATAAATTAAATTTAAAAAGTTTTAAAAAATGATATTCCACAGAATACAATTAACCCTAGAACCACAATTAAAATATTGATGGCCTGACTATTAATAATTGAACTGATTTTATTATCGTTAAACATATGCCAAAACACTCACGCATTGACACTGAGACAGAAAACTACCCAAATCTTTTGATTGGATTCCATTTTTAAATTGAAATGGAAATGGTTTGATTAAAAATTGGGATAATTTTTGATTTAATGAGTAAATACACTTTAAAATACACATTAATAAATTTGGGATGAAGCAAACAAACAAACAAACATACTTAACGTTCATGTTGTGTGTGTATGTATAACAATAATAAACATTGAGCACACACAAAATTTTATCAAAACAATAACATTCATTTGCGGCTATAATTATGTATCTGGAGGGAATAATTTGTAATTAATAATAATATAAATGAATTGAACTTATGGGGATTATGTATCATTATATGATTTATTTTTTGGGAGGATGGGTGACAATTATACGAATATTAAATGGGACGCGATAATCATTCGCCATATTCCTACGCCTCAAGTATTTTAAATAATAAGAACAATGTTCTTCAATAACAATAATAATAATAATGCACCTGACTAATTTAAGATGAACAAATAACATGATTAACATAATAATGTTGTATCTTTTTATTATTATAATTATACGCGTACGTGGGTGTGTGTGTGTTTGCACAGATATCTGACAGTGACATATCGAATGCAGTGTTATTATTATCATTATAAATTGCAATGCACTATTGTTGTTATTTAAAGAGGAAAATGTGCATGAATGTTCAATCGAGAGTTAATTAATTACAAAACAACAATATAATACTAATTAGCCTTTGAGCTATTTAATGAAATGAGAACAATGACGTAATTTCCTTAAATTGTTTTTTGTGTGAATACACTTTGAAAGGAAGAAAAAACTTTTGTGTAGAAGGACAGGACAAAAACTAAGGCTTGATGAATATGTTCACACCTCATTGTTGCGGTAATCGTCATGAATGTGTCTAAGTGAAAATTGTTTGTGCACTTCCGAAAATAGTACACATTGTTTTAAAATTGCTTTCCTGAAGTTTTTAACGACACTATCAATGTTTTCTTGAAAATTTTTTATTGTTTCATGAAATAGAATAGAGTCAAAAACATTTAAAAACGCTTCGAAACGTGTCAGGCTTACTTTCATTGTGCTTTTTGAAATAACACTGCTAAACAAAATGAAATAAGGATTGAAAAATTTTTTCCGAGTATTTCGGGGTTTTTGCGACCCTTCATTTTGTTTTAGCAATGTAATCGTTTCCAATGTCAGAATGTTTTTACTTGTTGAAGACTTCATCATGCTGTTATTTCGATTATAGTCTCCTTTCGTATTCTCGGTTCGTCAATTACCCATAATCGTTTTATTAACTTGTATCACATTTAGCAGTCATTTAACTGCCTACGTTAGCTCAAGCCAAATCCAACCATTTTTTGATTATATTAGAGCAAGTTACATGTACGACGAGTTAATTACGATCATTATTACAGTACATTTCAGATACTCCTTTAACTCACAAATTGAGACTTATTAGCTTTTCTTTCATATTTGAGATATTTTTAATTATATGAGCAAAATATTTATGGGCTCTTAATAGTTCCATTTAAAAAAAACGATAAATTCTAATTAAAAGTTTTATCTACTGATGGGATACGAAATCCATGGGACGTTTGATTTAATCTTCGTCCTTTACATGGTCACATTGTGCTTTTATTTTCACGTCAGGATTTTTAAACCTCTCATATTCGTCGTTTTTTTCTTCTGCTTCTTTTAAGACATCTCCAGTAACTCGTTCACTTGACTTGTTCAAGCGACGCCTTTTAATATCTAGCCTGCTTTAAAGGGGTCTATGAATTTCTTACCTGCAACTGGATTTTCTTTCTTTTGCTTCGTTTCTTTACTTACCTCAGTTAATAGTACTATTAAATGAATAGTGTCCTATGAACCGAGTAATAAGACCATGCTAACGCAGTTACTAAGCTCGTTCAAACCTCTAGTTCCATCCCGAAAACAATAAGTGTCTGAATAATTTGGTTTAACTTTTAGTCAAGCTTTTAAAAGTAATGTTTCATGTATTATTTCTATTTGCATATAAAGGGTGCTGTTTTGAGTGAAATTTTGAGGTTTGTCTTTCTCCTCACACACAAATTTCATAAAAGAAGATAAAAACATTCAATTTACTCATTCTCAATAGTTATTTAAAATGTATTTAGTGTAGTATTTTTTTTGTTTGTATTGTTTAAAAGTGAATTCCTCTTCTATTAAACTCCAGAGTAAAATTCTAGAAAAAAACTAATCATATTGGAAAATAATCGAAGCAAGTGTTCGATCAAAGGATAACTCTTTAATTTTGTTTGAAAATTCTTGTGGTTTTATCACATTTTATCTGGAGAAAGTATTTTGTACCTTTGATCAATTTAAAGTTAATCTATTCAAAAAACACACACACAAACTATTGATTATTTAAAAGTTATATCAAGTAAAGTATGAGAAAAATCTTTTTTGTTCACTTTGAGTACTTTTAAGAAAGATTAATTGGTGAGTTTTTGTCATCATTTTATTATTATAAAATTTTACTTTGAAATGAAAAGTAAGGAGAAAAAAACATACAAATTTATTATTGTCAGATTATTTTTGACCAGAAATTTCTCTCTTGATGTCCATTCAATGTAAGAAGTCAAATAGTAGAAAAAAAAGTTTATGATGATAAAATGTTTTAAATGACCATTCATTTGATTCTTCTTATTATGTTTTTATCTTAAAACATGCATGACAAACAGACTTCAAATTATATATATTTTCTATCACAAAATGAAAGGATAGATGAGATAGTTTTTTAGTTTACTTAAAGAATTATCATATAAAATGTGATGATCCCTGTCATGAACAAGTTGATGCTGGTGAATGATGTCAAATTGTATTAAAAATAATAATAATAATAAGAGAAAATGATGATAAAGTACTTTTAATCCGATTAAAACATAAAAAAATAGAATTTTTAAATGAAAATTGGTCAATTGGACTTTTGTGTTATTTGAATGAAAATTTCACAGATATCAGTTGCATGAATTTAATGGAAAGAGAAAATTAAATTTTAGGCTTTTTTTTTAAATTTGGGAACCATTCATTGAACGAATCAGAGATGTGTCTTATTTTTTGCCACCGTTATGCTCAGTTAAGGTCCTTGCTAACTTCAGTTGAATTACTTTCAAAGCCTTGTCAAAAACGATATTTTCTTATAAATAAAAAGTTGATGATAAGAACTTACAAGTAAGTGCCAGTGAAGACTCCTTCTTATCATCACTAATCTTTTTCCTATAATTTATTTATTCAATTTGATTAATATTAAAACGACTAAGTGTGGATTAGTATCATTCCCTTGTAATGAAATGTCGCTCAAAAAAATACCGAAATTTTGTTGATAAAACAGAGAAAGAAAAAAAAATGGAATAGCAATCATCATCATTATAATTTAATCGTTTAACTTAAGTTAGTCAGTTTTAAATGACAGGATATTACTCTTTTCATTTAATATGAATTAGTAATGCATTCATCTTTGCCACAATTTGTCATGATAATATCTCAGGGATATTCAACTTCTCATTCTAGTGTCATCTCACTTTTAATGGTCAAGTTTCGTGGTTGGAAATCACCGTTTCTTGAAATGAATGAAACAAACAAATAATAATATTCAATCACGAAAATAAAATATAAAAAATTGAAACAGAAAACTGTCTAAAACAAAAATAATGTTAGACTGATGTCACAAACATGAAATGGTACAAGCAAAAAACTTGATCTATCTGTTTGTGTCTTTTTGAATAAAAACACACATTTTAATCCTCGCATCAAATGAATTTTCTATAGATTTTAACACACACACACACAATCAGAGAAAATTCAAGATAATGTGATAGAATTAAGATGAAATTATTCATTCATTCGAATTTATACATATAAATTTAGTTTTGATTCACTACCCTCTTTTAAAACAAAATTTATATATCATACTAACTTTCACAAAATTGATTTTAATAATTAATAACATTAAATGGATCCATCTAATTGCTATTTCAAAAAAAAAAAAAATAAAGTGCCTCTCGCTTTCAAGAATAAAAATACAAAACAAAAAAAAATGTTGAATGTAAAACAGTTAAAAAAAATTGTAATTGTATAATTTTTTGCCCACTTATTTCTCGTACAAATTTGAGATTTGAGATGCGTCTATGCAAACAGACAAAACAAGAGTCTTTTTTACTTCCGTCATAATGTCAAAATGAAATTTTTATACGGAAATTGTTTTCTGTAAATCCATTTGATGATGGTTTTTTAAAAAAAAATCTTTTTTTTTCCTGTTTTTATAAGGATTTTTATTTTATAATTCGGTTATACTTGGATATGCATCGCCGAGTGTAACATGGATTGTTTTTGCTATGGTCATGTTTTTATTTCATTGATGGTTTTTTTTCGATTGTGTGTGTGTTTTTTTAAAGATGAGCTAAGTGATATTTTTAAATTTTAATGAATTTTTGATTATTTTTATGAAATTTATTTCATTGTAAATTTTTTATGAAAGTATGCGATGGTCAAAGTGCTTTTCTTCTGCCATCAGTGTCATTTTTCGGTTTATATTTCCGGGCTGTGAATTATTAATTTAAATTAATTTTAATGGACCTTAAATTAATTATGTTACTGTGACAGTGTTTTTCCATGTTGACGAGGATATTTTGGGTTTTCGAATCTGCATGGTTCGTTTATAACCCAAACCAGCGGGAGTTCATTGAGAGACATCCCCATCAGCAATGAGCACACGAAATAAGTTCGCATGGTAAATAAGATTTATGGCTAGAAATATTTCATTTTAGTCTCATTTTTAGTCTTATCATCATCTATCTTGACTTTAGTATTTTAGGTATCATTAGGACGAATAAGAAAAAGATGGCTCCATTTACAGACATGCCCATACCATCGTAGTTGCTTCTCATCAAGTTCCGATTATATTAGCTCACGAACTCCAAAGCTTTCATAAAGCTTTCTATTTTGCATTTTATTGAACAACGTAATACCGCCAGACCATCGTAACATTTTATTTTCGGTCACCTGCATTTTTTGGTTGTGTGTCTGCATTTTGGTTCATGTTTCGCTGCCAAACATAAGCACGGGCTTTACAATGGTTTTGTAAATTTTTCCTTCAAGCTTCACTGGCATTCTTTTATCGCAGAATACACCCGAAAGGTCTCTTCACTCGCACTTTCCATCATTTGATACCACTTAGTCAAGATAAGTGAAGTCATTTACCACGTTCAACGGCACTATTTCTTGATCACCACTAGGCCCACGAAACATCATGACATTGTTTCCACTATACATGAATAATTTGAATGAAACACTTAACCTAATTAAAAAAAAAAATCAAAATTAAAAAAGTTTCTATAATTCATTTCCTTAATCTTCAAGTCACTTATCTAAAAATTATTATTTATAATAAATACGGTTTAATAAATTCTTGAATTAAAATAAAACACTTTTTTGGTCACTGCTCATTGGATGTTGCAACACAATTCCAATTGCACGCATTTTAAAATTGTTGAAGTAAAAGTAGGAATTGAATAATAAATATGGATAAAAATGACTTTTATAATTAATACTGCATATACATATCATCATTTAGGCAATGTTACGCCTTCTGTACGGAAATTCAGATTATGCATTTCACCTAAAACGAACGTGTGTGAGAAAGAGTTTTTGAAACACAAGCAGCAGTAGCAACAGCAGCAAAATTTCCAAGAGAATAATTATTCTAGTTTTATTATTATATATTTTATTTGAATAAGTTATTTATTTAAATTTATGTGCCATGGACTGTAATATCTCCCTTATGCATACAAAGGCTTTACTTCATGTGAATATAAGCATAAACCAAACTAATTGCAGTTTGTACTTTATGTTTGTTTATCCTACCATAAGATATGGGATAAATTGTTGGTGTTCATTTACATTTGAATTTAATTTTAATGATTTTTCCCTTACTTAACTTCTCATGTTACGTAATTAATGAATGACGCCAAGTTTTATTTTTTTTACATCCACTCGAGTTTAAAGCCAATTAGCACACAGTTATAACGTTCTCAAAACATTAATTTTGTTTATAACCCTTACCTTTGAAATGTTTTTATTTAACTCATTCGCGTCATCCGTTGCGTCAACGCAACACCTACTTTGAGGTCACTTTTCTCGTTCATATCAAAAAATTTCTTTGTCAATCTTTTTTAGAGTCTTAATTTAAGATATTTTGTATTAAACAGTTGCATGGTTTTTGAATTTAAATCAAAAACTAAAAAATTATGAGCGAAACTTTTAAGAAAAATCGCGTTTTTATCATTCTCATACAAGATTTCTGTATGTATTTGTGTAGCACTTATACGTATTTTATTTTGGTTCTCCTGTAAAATTTTTATATGAAACCTGAAATTTTCATCGAAGAGAAAGTTGTTCATTTTTACCTAAAGAATAAATCGTAGAAGAACTTTTTGTTCAAAACTCAATATTTCTAGGAGCGGCGTCGAATGAGTTAAGTTGAAGATTGAGTAGCATGCATTTTAAATTACAAAACCATTCCTTTACATATATGACATGTCATCATGGTACCACCCAAGAAATTTTAGTTGCCTGAAAACAAAATTAATTACAGTAAAAGAAGTTGTTTTGAAAGACACAAAAGTTTCTAATTTAACACATGGACTAAATGTATTTTGATCAATCACTAACAAAAACATACTTTCCCAAATGATTTACCACAACTAAAGTCTCCAAAAATGTATGTGTAAGAAAATTTGAAAGGTGACAAGACCCCTATAGTGTTGTTTTTTGTTGTCCAAAGAAAATCATAGAAAATCACATACCAAAATATATTAAATAATGATCAGGTAAAAACTGAATCCTTATTTAAAATTAATTTTCTTTGAAACTCTTTGTTCTGGAATAATTTTCTACAATTAAGTGTGTGTGTGTGTGTGTGTGCGTGTGTGTGAGTCGGTTATTTCAAAATTTGGTGAAAATTTCCTTTTAAAATGCAAGAGTTACTTCTGTTTTGCCGTCGTGTATGTTAATAAAATGTGTTAAACCAACAACTAAGAAACTTTTCTTAAAAGTATTTTAGAAGTTGAATATGTTTATGTGGGTGTGTGAGTGTGTGTGTGTGAATGTTTTGGGCATTTTCCTTACATAAACTATTAAAACTGTTTTTTCTTGTGTGTGTGTGTGTAACAATAATAATAATAATAATAATAATGAACTTACCTTTTCTTTTAAAATTAATTAAATTTTCTTCCTTGAGTCATGTATTCAATGTAAGCATATTAAACTTTAAATATATTTCAGTTTAAATAACACGTGCGGCATTGTAAATGTCAGAGGAGGAGAGTATTTAAATTAAAAAATTATTGGAAATGGACTTTTTACTTTTTTTGTAGAAATTTAGAAAGTAGAAATTTTTTCTTTATTTGACAGTTAATTGAAAGAAATTGTTATTTCAATAAAAATGATACTAACGAATATTCAGTGAAAATTAAAAGAAAAGAATTAAGAAGAACTTTTTTTTTCACACACGCCTGCACTTGACTTTTGAATTTGTTAAAAAGGATTTAACTCAATTTAATGAATGTTAATACGCTTATTTTAAAATTCAACGTTCAGTAAATAATCATTGTTTCATTTTCTCATTATTTTAACCCTTATCTTAGCACATTTTTTTTATTACGTAAACGAACTCCTTGTTACATTTGTAACAAATTATATTTTCAGTGGAAAATCTTTAAAATTTAACGTTCAAAATGATTGCAATCAATAAAGTTAAACTTTTTTGACCTTTTTATAACCTCCGATCATGAGTTTTCAACCTTTCAGACGGGAAGTGATATCCCGAAAGTCAATAAAAAAAATTCAAACAAAACCGAAAATGAAAAAATTTTTCTTTTGAACAATAGAATAATTTGAATACTTCCGGTTCCGAAAGTAAAGATTTTATGCCGGGATAATCTTAAAATAACAGAATTTATCATTTAAAATCAATTCCAATCATAAATTCATTCGATTTCCTCTAAGAAATATGAATTTGTTACAAATGTAACAAGGAGTTCGTTTACGTAATAAAAAAATGTTCTGGGCTCTGGAAGGTTCGTCTGAGACCAAATTTTGAATACGACTGCAAAAATGCAAAGCCTGGCATATCATTTGAATTCTCAAAAAATTTCAACTCGCTAGTAGTTGTAGAACGGAAGTTATTTAAATTTGAACTCAAATTTGTTACATTTGTAACAAGGAGTTAGGATAACGGTTAATACATTTTTCATGTTCTTATTATCATTACCCCTTTTTATTCTCTTGAAAAAAAAAATAAAATCTGAATAAGCGAATCAAACTGATATTAAAATATGAACAAAAGTTTAGGATAAAGCAAAGTTATAACTTTCACTAGAGACATTGGCATGGACGTTACTTTAAATACATTTTCGTTGAGGCTACCCGTTGCTTAGTTCAATAATATTTGTTTAAGTTTTAGGTTAAAGTGACCTGAAACAAAGTTGTAGAGAATATTTCAAGCTACAACTCTTCTGAAGTGACCAAGGACGTACTGCATATATTAATAGTCCAGATATGGTTAAAGGGCTCATGACCTCATTATCTGGCTTTCGACTAAAAAATCAAGATTAAGATAAAGCTAATACGTGGAATGTATTTTTTATGCAGGATTTTCTTTCAAATGGCTCAATTTTAATATACAAGAAATTGCTGAGGTCTCAATCATGCAACGGTAGGTATGTTTTGAACCACCAAGAAGTTAAGTCACCTGTATGTTGATTTTCATCAAGCCAGATTTAGTATATCGATATTGATTGAAAAGTTCAATTATTGATCATTATATCAAGTTTCTCCAGATCGAAGACTCACAATATCTTAGAATTGAAAAATCACACACTTTTAACCTGTATGACATTATTTTTTTAGAATCTGAATCACAATAGTATATAACTATTTGCTACTTATTGAAATGCATTTCCAATGTTTTCCGTTTTTTTCGTGCATAGTTTTGTTATATGCGTTGTTACGTTTGTTGTTTCCTAATGTGTTTTTTTGAGATTATGAACTCTGGCTTTTTTCTTTACTCCTTGTAAATCTTTCTCACCAATTTTTTTAGGTAAAGTTTCTGGTGGTTAAGCGTTGAACAGAAACCGGTTTATAATTCAATCTTCCACTTAAGTCAATTACAATTAATTCTTTTATTAGAAAACATTATTTTACATACAGTTGAATAACAAAGTGATTTGACTTTTCCTGGTCATTTCAGCTTATACATTAAGACATTTATGTGAACAGAAATTTATATGAATAGGTCCACTTAAGTAGAATTTTTGATAAAATGAAATCAAACAAATCTTAAATCACTTTATCAAAAGCTCTATATAGGGATCCAGAAGCAAATCTGTTAATCGATAAACGTCAATTACTCAAACCTTTAATCAAGCGCCATTAAATTTTTTTTATCATCTATCTAAATTGTAATGAAAACAAAGTATATCACATTAAATATTTTTAAATATAATGATAATAATAATGAGTAGGATTACAGCTTATATGTCGATACATTGAATCAAATTAAAATATGAAAAAGTAAGAACAAGGCATGCACCTTAAAAAAAAGTTAAATAAATACCTTGGATTACGTGTGGATCTAGAAAAATGGTTTATCGTTAATAATATAAATTAGGAAATGAAAGAAATAACGTGCATGAATCTTTTATATACTTACCATTCTTGCATACTCGCAACGTGATGATGACTCAGAGTCTTAATGTTCTATTCGTTGAATAAGACGAAGTATTTCCATTGTTTTATATTCGACATGCTTCATGCATCATTTCTGCTTTTCACTGAAATTTTATATAAATATAATATATTCGACAAAGTATTTAATTTTCATCAGCATTCAATCTTCGAAAATTAATTTCCTCTTATTTTCAAAAACGTACTTCTTCTTGTCTTAGCACTCTGTGAAAATAAACGTCAGACATCACACATATATAAAATTCATTTGTATCGTATATTTTATATTAAATAAACATATCGTTAATTAAAATAAGCTTCTTAAAAATATACGTACACACATATATTTGATGTGTTTTAGTTACAGAGCATTCAATCCATTGCACAAGAACAATCATGAAGATATGAGATATGTGTGTGTGTATAAAAGAGAAGACTTCACTTCTTTTTGTGTATTATATTATTAGAAACATCAATATCTTTTCCAAAAAAGGAAATTAATATACAATCTTTCATACATTGAATGTGAACTTATATGAAAAATACTTGACTAAACTTTTGTTATTATTATATTGTTTAAGATATTAAAATACTTTGTATTTGGCATGAGGGGAGAAATATAAATAAAATTTCGGATGCCTTTATTTTTTGCTATAAATTTGTACACTGGTTCTTCATGCCATTCTAAGCATCAGTGCAAAAAAAAAATTTTTTCCGTACACACGTTCTCGAGATATCGCGCTTTGAAATTTCGCGAATGGCGGACGCGGCCATTTTTTGACTTGTGATATCTCGCGAACCACAAAACGCAGAAAAAATTCTAAATATGTTTTGGAGAGATATGAAGGATATCTTTATTAATTTTTTATAATATTTTTAAAAAAATATTGATTTCATAATTAAATTTCAATTTAAAACTCTATTTTTCCATTTTCTGGTAGTTGGACGTGATAAATTTTTATTTTTTTAATATGATCCTGTAGCTTTCATATTCAGCAATATATTTATTTTGGTTTTGGTACTGGTGGCCTTGAACTTTTAAAGATACAGAGCCTAAAAGAGCCATTTAATTACAATTTTATTAAAAAAGAGTTTTTTATGATGCGTACCATACATTTGAGTAACATAAGACACCAAAATGAATCACCAAAAGTATGAATATTCTTGTTTTTGTATGAAAAAGTCACCATCTGAACTTTTTAATGAAAATTTGTAATTAAAGCGCTCTTTTAGGCTCTGTATCTTTAAAAGTTCAAGGCCACCAGTACCAAAACCAAAATAAATGTATTGCTGAATATGAAAGCTACAGGATCATATTAAAAAAATAAAAATTTATCACGTCCAACTACCAGAAAATGGAAAAATAGAGTTTTAAATTGAAATTTAATTATGAAATCAATATTTTTTTAAAAATATTATAAAAAATTAATAAAGATAACCTTCATATCTTTCCAAAACATATTTAGAATTTTTTCTACGTTTTCTGGTTCGCGAGATATCACAAGTCAAAAAATGGCCGCGTCCGCCATTCGCGAAATTTCAAAGCGCGATATCTCGAGAACGTGTGTACGGAAAAAATTTTTTTTTTGCACTGATGCTTAGAATGGCATGAAGAACCAGTGTACAAATTTATAGCAAAAAATAAAGGCATCCGAAATTTTATTTATATTTCTCCCCATGAGTGAAATCACTTATTTTCTTATTAAAATCAAGAAAATTATTAATTTGACATCACATCAAAATTTTAGGTGTCTTAAAACTGTTTTTGATAAAATTCGTTCATAAAACTTTACTTCAAATAAAATTTTTCGATTCTCTCAAACCAAAATCAAGAATTTAATCAAAAACAAAAACCTAACCTTCAAAATAATTATTTTGAAACCAAACAAAGTAAACATAAAATTTTATATGCCTGATAATTAAATAACAAATAAATATTCGTTCGTTAGATATTTGATACAGTTTTGATAACGAAAATCATCAATCAACGACAATTAATTATAAAATAAATAAACAAGGTACAAAAAAAAAATTGTGTGCTTAAAAAATCGACAACAAAAACAACAGATTGAATTACAAACCATTGTTATTGTTGTCAGCATCATCAAAATTCAATTTTTAATTAAGATTGAAAATTATTTCACACCTTTCAATTACTTTTTTTCCTTTTTTTTGCTGTTGTTATTTTAAATTGAATGATAATGAATATGTATGTTTTGTTGCATTGAATTGAATTGAATCGAATTGAAAAAAATATACAATTTTTTTTATCATATTTGAAGATTATCTCAATAAAAACGCTTTTGGGTTCAATGAGTATGAGTCCGTTAAAAAATTTTGAGACGAAAATTTTCAAAAGCAAAAATATTAATTTTAAACAATTGTTTAGGTTTTGGATTAATTAGGCCGGTGTTGACTTACAATTGTGAGTCATGCTCGATGAAGAGAAACCACTTGTACTGTCATGGAGAACGATACTTGTCAAAACAAGCCGGCTGTCAAGCGCCAGGCATCTTGCCCGAAAGACAAATGCCAAAACTATGCTGAAGGACGATGACGAATGGGTCGTCCCAATATTTGATGGATTGATGGAATCGAACAGGGTCTGTGAACCCTATTGGTGAGAATGGGGTGTTGGACATGGAGCATGGAACCTCATCCTTCAATGTGGCGCTAGAAAAGTAAAAGTAAGTAAGGTTTTGGATTAAAAAATCATATTTTCATAAGTTTTAGGTAAAAGTGACCTGAAGCAATGATGTAGAGAATATTTCAAACTGCAATTTTGCTGAACTGCTCAATTCAATATTTTATATACCGTAACGTACATAATTCTAATATACGACGTATGCACAGAATACCATAGTCGCTGTACGTAAATCGTATATTAGAATTATCTACGTTACAGTATTAAGATAATGGTAGGGTCTACAATCCTACCTATCCCAACCCTATCGTAGTTTCCGTAGTAGACGCAAAACTTTTACCCTACGGTTTAGGGTGGACCTTAACTTTAATACTGTCACCTTAGGCCAGTCGTACCCTAATCGGGCTGGGATGTTGTCAGGTCACTTGAAATTTCACAGCAACGTAAATGCACTTATGTCATAACTCACAGTTACTTTTCAAAATATAGTTTTACTTAGTCATTCATTGAATATTAAATTTCCTTTTAATTATTCAATTTTTTATTATATTTTTCTGTTTTATGATCATTTTCATTTTATTCTTGTTTGAACAATAAAATATCGAATTCAATTTGAATTTATTACAAGCAGACACTAAATGTGATGATAACCAAAATGGAACCAAATATTCAAATTTTTTTATTGATAAAAGTTATTTGAGATAGAAATTAAAATTGTTATTAATCGTTAATTTTTAAATTAATAATAAAATCATGCTTCATTTACAAAAGCAATTATTCTGATAATTGTTCCTCATTTGTTCTAAATGTGTTTCAATACAAATCTTTATACGTAAGAGCATTTTCATTATTTTAATGTGCTTTATATTTTATTATAATTTTTGTGCTCCAATTGGAATCACTGCAAAATTTAATGTTTATTCTGTTTTTTTTATCTGAACTCTGTTTTCAATTGGTTTCAAGAGTGGGTCTCTTTTAACATCTTATTAAGTAAGTCTTTAAGATTTTTAAGATTTCCCTAAATCTGGCAACTTGGAGGTTGCATTTTGGTAACTATTGTCCGAGTCCCTGCCTGTAAATTCGAAAGCTTCTTGACTTTATAAGCCTTTTCATATCGAGCCAATCCTTCTGACACTCAGACGAAAACCTTCACCTTCACACTCTCATTCAACACAAATATTTTTAACAAAAACAACAAACAGTCATATAAATTAGTAGCATAAAAAATTAAAAAACAATGTAATTTCCCATTATCATGCAATTAAAACTCAATTCAAAAAATATTAAATGCAATTTAATGCATTTAACTTATAAACGTATATACATAAAATTAAGTACGCTATTATGCAGTTGATTATTGTTGCAATCATAATAATTTGTATAACAACAAAACATACAATGTTGCAAATATATTTTTTTGCTCAAATTCTCATTTGTATCATGTTACTATTTTGTGTTAAAACAACTGTAATAACGAGAGTGAGAATTCGTATATAAAAACGTAACTAGCGGGTCTGCAGCATATTTATTTTTTATTTTATCAAAAAAATGTTTTGTGCACATTGATTTTGTAACAAAAAATCAGTAATAATAATAATATTGACTTAAAATATTATAATAATTATTGTTATTACAATTTTGCCGCGATTATTTTCACCCATTTTATCGTTAAATTTTCCATTTAATGGCTTTTCATTTCATAATTGTATCGCAATACGTAAATTTCATGTGTACACACACACACACACACACATACACACACAAAATTTAAATGGAAAATAAATGAAGGCATTTAAAACGATATTTTATGGACAAAGTTATAATGGGTAAATTTTTAACCCTTTTCGATATCTGTATTCAATGTATATTAAACATGTATGATATTGTAAAATGAAAATGAATATTCGATTTACTTGAATAAAATTACGCAAGTAAAATAAATCACGAATCAATCCCCATAAGAATAAAGGAAAATTTTACGTTGAATGGTGTTTTTTAAAAGGTAAAATGTGATTTTAGTACAAAAAGTTAATTAACAGTGAATTTGAAATAAAATTCTAATAAACTTTGAATAATTTTCTTTCAAAAAAAAAACACGTTTAAAGAAATTACATTGATCAAATCGTAAATGAAGGCAATTATTCATTCAATCGACGTTTTTCTTACTTCACCCTTTAAAATGCTGTATACAAAGAACCCTTTCATTTAATTTATTGCATGCCAAATTCCAAATTGACCGCAATAATTCTTTTATTTTTTTTGTGTTTGTGTTTGTTTTCTTTACTTTTCAATCAAAGGGTGAAAACATTTCAGACAGTATTTGAAATGAAGTGGAACGAGAGGACACAGGTGAATTTCTGTTTTGGAAAGTTATTTATCGTGAAAGTTAACGATTCTTTATCATTTTAAAACGTTAATTTTTTTAAATGCATTTCAGGTTTTTGAAAATTTTAGAGGCAGCAACATGGGACTCAGTCTCATAGTAGATTAGATTACATATGGAGAAGCTTCATCGCGGACCCAATGGTCCTATTGTGTTCATACTACTTCAGCCGAAACTTCCATAGTAAGCGCCTTTTATCTATGGTCTAACCACATGGGACCTACAATTTATACTATCATCCGCTCCAGTCGCCCTCAGATTTCACTCAGCACCCCGAAAAATCCCAGAAGGATTTTTATTTATTCTAAGTAGAGCTTGAGCATAATTAGAACTCGAAAAACACAAATTAATTTTCATGCCCGGGACTGGATTCGAACCCCCGTCACAAGATTTTTACCAATCATATTAGGCACTTCACCAACTTGGTCAACGAGTTCCCAAGGAATCCTTATTCAATCATGGTGATCAGAAATGATCCGATAACCAAGTCTTTCACAGGCTTCAAGCGCGAATTCTTCGAGGACTTCATTCAAGCTGGCAACGAGTGATCAGAAACCCAATTAGAGCTTAGTCAGTCTGTCAGTCGTAGTTTACACTACTTCTCCTTAAAACGCCAACCTTAAACTTGGCTCGCTTAAACAATCTCCGGTCTTGATCCGTTCTGCCACAGTTGCAACGTATGCGATCTTCCAAAGCTAGCTCATACCTAAGCTTTCTTTTTAGGACCAGAAAAATCTTCATGTGAGATTTGCTCCATTTTAGAATGGTACAAGAGAAGTCAATGGAGGGTTTGACTTGGTAAAAGAGGCCCTACTCATTGCTTCTCTTGGGCTATACAACACAGTTTGATGCGCAACATCTGTCCTCATTTTCATACATTCAAGCAAAATATGCTTCAAATATTTATAAATCAAGAAAATCTTCAATTTAATATTAATTTCAAATTAAACATTTAATATTGATGAAATTTTCGTGGCAAACGTGGTATTCAATTCATATTGGCATCATTTTAATCTATTTATGGTTTGAGTTTCAATTTTTGGTTTTGACAGTTTTCGGTTATAAATATTTCTATTTGTTTTAATTTTTTTATTAATAATCCTTTTATAATTATAGAAAAATTCGTTTTATAATCATTTCATTTATAAAAAAATATTATTTTAATTCTTTTTTTCATGTTCGATTGAATTTCCACAATAATTTTATTATTCAAATTTATCACAGTCCGATGGTAAAGTTGTTTATGCGGAAATAATTTACACCTCATTTGCAATTTATACAAAGCTCTGATGTTATCAACGATTTAAGTGATGAAATCAGCTAAATATCTTAAGAGAATTTAATCCTGGTCTTTTGAGATCCTTAATCTAATTGAAACATTAGAAATTGCATTGAAAATTTAAAAATTTGACCCTTGACGTCATCCATGTAACTCGTCGATACTCTCAGTTTAAAATGAATTTCATTCCTCATATCATGGATATCATAATTTTTTTATATCCATTTAACGTAATAAATGCATACGTGTATAGAATTCTTATAACTGTAATACTAATGACCAGAAATTTTCTACTTCATATCATAACATAAAATAAAATTTTCATTAAATGAATGTAAATGCACGTGGCTGTTTTTGTATATTCCTGCCAATTACAAAATTTTCTCTCTTCTCACATATTTACAGCAAACATTTTATTTATAGCTTCTGTAGTAAATTCATTGTGTTCATTTTTTCTGTTATCAATATGAATGTAAAGGTAAAATCATCACAAAAAATACCTAAAGGCTATGTTAATGTCCAGTCCATTGAGTCAAGTCCAGTAATTAAAATTTTAACGCTCTACCAAACTTAATCGATTAATTTTTCCAGGTGAGATATTTTTGATTGGTATTTATAATCATATTATTTTGTTCGGAATTATTATTTTGCATTTGAAGTGTTTGTGTGTGTGTGTGTGTGTGTCTGCGGTGTATTTTAAATTGTGAATATGATTTGATTGTAAGAGAGAATTTGAGATTATGATGCTTGAGGCTTTGTATCATATTTGTATCAATTTTACAAAATAATATGCTTTTAATTAATATTTAATAAGGATGTGTGGTCAATTAATAATGTCAGTGATTTGAAGTGCACTGTTATGATGGAATGGGAAATATTTATGATATTCAGTTAATATTTCTGAGAATTGTTTACTTGAGTTATTTAGATCAAAATTTTACCTGAAAATTGTACGTATTTTTAGTATTTACGTATTGAATATACTTTGATAAAATTCTTGTTAATTTTATTTTAAATAAATAAATGAATTACTTCTTTTACGTTTTTAATTACAAAATTGCATACGGTATGATATAATTCTTAAAGGGGTCGATCACATATTAAATAATTTTTTTCGTAGTTACAGTCAAGTCTCCTTATAGTAGAAAATAAGCTGTACGTATTCTATTTAGTGCCAAGTCAGTTTCTATGGATCTACAGTTTCTATAGAAACTGACTTGCTACTATATAGAATTACCTATGAAATAGAATTTGGAGACAATTTGGCTTTGGCCAAAACTCTGTCAGCTTACCTATCAGTTACATTAACATTTGAGAAATTAAAAAGGTTGCTATATTTAAGTTTAGAGACATTTAAGAAATAAAATGAATTTGGAGCCTTTATTTAATGATAGTTATCAAAGATGTTCCCATATTATCGATTCATTAACTCAGCAATGAAACATTCTAAAAGTTGATGCTTGCGCTAGTTCTGCTTGTCATGGCAAGCATACATCTGGTCCTTTTTTTATGGTTTTTCACAGAATTTAAGCACTTCAATTCATATCTTTTGTGATTTTTCATTATCATTTGAATTATTTTTACCACCATTTCTGCTTCCATGTCTTCGCTCTCTTTTTCCCCATCTTTTGCTCTACCCAATGTTTGAAAAGAATAACATGAATAAGAGCTTCATCACTGAAATTATTTTTTTAAATGGAACTGATTATTTTCTTTGCATTTTCGGAAAAAAAATTGAGAAAATTAAACTTTTGGTATGATGATCAATGCTCTGTAACATTTGCATATAATGTATTTCATATAAGAAGAAATTTTGATATTTTAAAATTTCGTGACATTTAGAATAAGGCATTTCACTTATCAACATTATTTTACGAATCGATGTATGTGGGTTTTTAATCTATCGGTAAATTTATCATATCTGAGTCCTCTTGATCAAATTTTTTTTTGTTGCAATCTATCATGGTTCACTTGAAGATCTTACCTGGAAAGCTGAATTTTAAATAAACTTTGCCTTCTTCTGAAAACACTTGATCGCCTGCTCATCTATGGTCATGTTGGAAACTGATCATTGATTTATTGCAAAATTAATGTCAGTTTATTGTCTAATAATAATTTAATTTATTTATTATCGTAATTTTATTGTCGTAATGTTAATGCGGCGTTATTTTTTCTCTGTCTTATAAGTGGGTTAATCCAAATAATTTTTAAATTACTAGTAATTTTTTAAACTTCTTTATATTACCTCAATTTTAACTGTTATTTCTAATTTCCTCTGATCCTTACAATTATTTTGATTCTCATGTAAACACATACAGCACTAATTCAGACTACAAAAATGTTACATAATCCATGTATCGCCTCCAACTCTGCTTCAAAAACATTTAAATAAGTTTTAATTACAAAGAAAACAATTGCTAATTATAAAAAGTTAATTTTATTATGTTGTTGATTACATTGAGTATTTTAATGAATGAAGTGCATGCACTTGTTTTATTCATAATTACGTTCATACACCGTGTATAACGTTTTATTTATATACAGACTTACTGCACACAAACATAGGTTCAATTAAATATATTATATGCGAATATTTTCACCACTTTTTTTTAATCCCTATTTTATTATTTTATATTTTATTTCATACTTTTTTTTTATTTTACATGTACAAAACATAAGAGTAGTTATTAGTTAAGTATGATGATGCTTGTTGTTTAATTTTATAATTTTTTCATGTGTATATTTGCATTTAACACACATAATTGTAGCTCTTTAGAAAATTATAATTACGTTTAAGTGTAGTACACAAGTTTTTTATTCAATTCTTTGTCTTCATTTCTTTATTTAGTTAAATTTTTTTGTATTATACCTATATATTAAAAAATAAGTTTAATTTTTTGTTGTTCACTGTTTTGTATAATGACTTACATTTTTTTTCTTATTTTATTATGCATTTATTATCGACCTATAAAACAAAGTAACACCCTTAAACATGCACTTTATGCTCATATTATGATGTGATATGTAACGAGCATCATATTATTTTGTTAAAACATGCAATTTTTCGTTGTACGATGTGTGTGTGTGTGTGTGTGTGTGTGTGTGTGTAAACCGTTACGAGAACAAGGAAAAGGAATGAACTTTGTTAAATGAAGAGAGAAAGTTATAATTTGAAAATTATATGTTTGGAAAAAATGAAGCTACAATGAACTTGCATCTGTGTAAATTTTGAAGAATAAGTCCTTTGGCCTTGAGCATTTTCTTCATTTAACACCCACCTGGCTCAAATTCCATTATAATCTTATTCATCTTAATAATCACTAAAAACCTTCAAATGACCCATGAAAGCAATAAATAATATTTCATTGTTTACTTGACAAAAAATTGCCTATTTACGAAAAATAACATGAAAATTAAATGAGTAAATATGATCCCATCGTTATAATTCTGTGTAAAATGTTGTTAATATGCCTTCTTATCACAAAAGAAGCAACAAATAATAACAAGAAACAATACAAAAAAGGTAAAAAAGAGCCTAAAAGCAAGTAACATAAGCTGCCCATTTGGGAAACAAAATGAGTTCAGGTTCAAAAGACAAACATAAACTTTGATTATAGACCATTAAGTTGTAACACTTTTGTATTTATTTTGTTATTTTTTTTAGTATTATGTATTTTTAGTTAAAAGGTGTATTTGTGACAAATTATAATAATACAGGTCTTGTGATTTTAGTCTTGTTTGTTATTTGTGAGATTAAGTTACTTTTGCCTGTAACTACGATTAGGTGGATGATGATTATGATGTTTATTTACAAAAGAACAAAAAAATACAAAATAAAAGGAACATGTCACTTGAGATGACCCATAATAATATTTTATCAATGTTCTTTTAATATCATAAAATTTTATTATACAATTCACAGTATTTAAAAGGACCAGGTATTTTTTAGATTTTATTTTAATAGTAAATAATGATTTTTTAGTGCAGTTTCTTTTCATTAGCTGTGAATGCTATGATAGCTTTAAATTCAATTTTATTAGTTTGAAAATTCGAATCGTTATCGATTAATTCAACTTCCGAGTGCCAAAATTCAAAAATGTTTCAAAGATATACAAAATCGGTTGATTGGATCTCATCAGGTAGACCTCAAACCGTCTCGAACCACTTCGACCCAACCTAGAATATTTTTATATCAGCCAAAAATATGAATTTTGAAATTTGGAGAAAGGCCTTACCTGCACCGATTTTTTGCATATTTCCATGCTTCAACTTCCGAGTGCTAAAATCCAAAAATTTTTCAAAGAAATCCAAAATCGGTTGATTGGATCTCATCAGGTAGACCCCAAACCGTCTCGAACCACTTCGTCCCAACCTAGAATATTCTTAAATCAGGCAAAAATATGAATTTTGAAATTTGGAGAAAGGCCTTACCTTAACCGATTTTTTGCATATTTCCATGCTTCAACTTCCGAGTGCCAAAATTCAAAATTTTTTCAACGAAATCTAAAATCGGTTGATTGCATCTCATCAAGTAGACCTCAAACCGTCTCGAACCACTTCGACCCAACCTAGAATATTTTTATATCAGCCAAAAATATGAATTTTGAAATTTGGAGAAAGGCCTTACCTTCACTGATTTTTTGCATATTTCCATGCTTCAACTTCCAAGTACCAAAATTCAAAAATTTTTCAAAGAAATCCAAAATCGGTTGATTGCATCTCATCAGGTAGACCCCAAACCGTCTCAAACCACTTCGTCCTAACCTAGAATATTTTTATATCAGCCAAAAATATGAATTTTGAAATTTGGAGAAAGGCCTTACCTGCACCAATTTTTTGCATATTTCCATGCTTCAACTTCCGAGTGCTAAAATCCAAAAATTTTTCAAAGAAATCCAAAATCGGTTGATTGGATCTCATCAGGTAGACCCCAAACCGTCTCGAACCACTTCGTCCCAACCTAGAATATTCTTAAATCAGGCAAAAATATGAATTTTGAAATTTGGAGAAAGGCCTTACCTTCACTGATTTTTTGCATATTTTCATGCTTCAACTTCCGAGTACCAAAATTCAAAAATTTTTCAAAGATATTCAAAATCGGTTGATTGCATCTCATCAGGTAGACCCCAAACCGCCTCGAACCACTTCGACCCCACCTAGAATATTCTTATATCAGCCAAAAATATGAATTTTGAAATTTGGAGAAAGGCCTTACCTTAACCGATTTTTTGCATATTTCCATGCTTCAACTTCCAAGTACCAAAATTCAAAAATTTTTCAAAGAAATCCAAAATCGGTTGATTGCATCTCATCAGGTAGACCCCAAACCGTCTCAAACCACTTCGTCCCAACCTAGAATATTTTTATATCAGCCAAAAATATGAATTTTGAAATTTGGAGAAAGGCCTTACCTGCACCGATTTTTTGCATATTTCCATGCTTCAACTTCCGAGTGCTAAAATCCAAAAATTTTTCAAAGAAATCCAAAATCGGTTGATTGGATCTCATCAGGTAGACCCCAAACCGTCTCGAACCACTTCGACCCCACCTAGAATATTTTTAAATCAGCCAAAAATATGAATTTTGAAATTTGGAGAAAGGCCTTACTTTCACTGATTTTTTGCATATTTTCATGCTTCAACTTCCGAGTACCAAAATTCAAAAATTTTTCAAAGATATTCAAAATCGGTTGATTGCATCTCATCAGGTAGACCCCAAATCGTCTCGAACCACTTCGACCCCACCTAGAATTTTGTTAAATCTGATCCTGGGCCCGATTGCTCTACAGAATGCTTCTTTCTATTTACAACATGAATGGCGCCTTAAGAATTTTCTTATTAATATTTTTTGAATGCAGTTAAACAGGTTTAATTCTTATCTTATCGAAAAACATACACTTTTAATAATAATAATGATATAATTACATGCAACACAATCATAATAATTTTTCTTTTGATTTTTCACTTATAGCTCAAAACTACCAAGTAATTTTGTGGAGTATATGCAACCTTTCATTCAAAGGTCACTCTGGAAAAACGACTAGGTCGAGCGGTATCGAAGCCTAAATATTCCGTCATTATCAAAATTCTGTCACTATAAGGAGTCAAACTTGGGTTATTTTGTGATAGATCTTCAAGAAGTGTTTTTTGATTAACAGTGTCAAATTCCTTGTTTTAATTAAAAGGCATAACTTTTGCCTTCTTGTTCTTGTATTACTATATTTCCACAAAAAATTCTAACATACACTTTAACCAGAAATGCATTTCAAACTTCATTAAAATTAAAACACATATAAAAGTTATGGTGTTAATATAATTATGATTTTATTACATTATAGCAGATTCTTAAAATATAATAATAATAATGATATGCTACATGTGCTATATCCAAAATGCAAGACGAAACCAAATTATAGCGTGAAAATTCGCGTTTTTACTCAAACTTCACTTTACACACAGAAACAAACATGTAAAAATATATGTATTAAATGGAAATTATTACTTCATTTTACATCGTAAAATAAATGAACAAATACACAAAAAGTGTGATATGCGGAATGAGGAAAAATTATTTACTTTCAAATCTGGAAGAATGTTTAGCGCTTTTGAATGTTCTTGTTTTTTTATTTTATTATTTATTTATATTTACTTACTTTACAAATATATATAATGCGTTATCGTGTATGGTTTTTTTTTCTGCATAAACTTTCAACTGTGTGATTTTAACATTATAATTCCATTTATTTTGATTTGTCACGCCATATTTTGTAATAAAATAAAAAGTAATGTTATATGAGGACTGTCTGGATTATTATTGTAAGAGATTTTAAGAAGGAATATTTGTTGATAAAATTATTTTGAGATGTTTTTGTATTATAGCAGGATTTATTCGTTTATCAAAGGTGAGAGGGTCGTGTCATTTGTATTAAATTTCATGGAAATTTATGTAAGCGATCGTAGCGCCTCCATGCCAGTGCGGGCCGTTTTTGGAGAAATTATCTATGGGTTTCTTTCAATAAATATGAATGTTTAGTACCAAATTTTGCCATTCTGCTTTGGAGTCGCTCAAAAAATTTAGCTAGATACCTTTGATATGATGCATTCAAGTATATTGATTTTCTGTTAGGACTCACCAGATGGCGGTTAGATTCAATTTCAATGGTTCTTAGGCTTTGACTATACAAATTGTAAAATAAATCTAAAAATGCTAATTCTCCTTTTTGTGTTTTCTGATTGGCCTTTGGAACCCATTGAAACCTTGAAAATTAAAAATAAGATTTACACGGAGAAAAATACTGTAGTACAGTTAAAAATAGTAAAGGCAAAAGTGGCTGATCATCCATGGAGCGTATCGGGCAGATCCAGGTAGTCTGAAAACACTTCTTCGAGGCGGTCAAGGTCGTTGATAACTTTAGAGACTTTTAAACATATCTAACAACTAATCTCAATTCGTGGATTGAAATAAATGTGCTAAAATTAGCTCTTAGGAAAATTTTCAAGTCACCTCCAAAAAAAAAATGAAAATAGTCCAAAAACACCTTCTATGACCATAGCTCTCCATATGCTACAAATTGAAAATAAGAAAACCCATTTCAACTAAATTACATCATTTAATTATTTATCATTTGCTACAGGTAACAGAACCCTATTTCAATACCCATAAAACTCTTAAATTTATCATAAAAATGTAATTAATTAAGAGCAACAAAAAAAATTATGCCAAAAATAATACCTTTTAAAATAAAATAAAATTCAAATAATGACCCAAAACTATACGACATTTAAGTGTAGTACAGGCAATATTTACACGGCATTTAGTTAGTTAAATTATCACATAATTGCAATACTTGTGAATTACCGATTCCATGTTATATGATACGAAAATATGAAATCAAGAAAACAAAAAAAAACAAAATTATACGAGAGAGGTTTTTCCGAACGAAAATTCAACTGAATGAGAAGAAAATTGTTCGTGCATTGTCATGGAGGGGAAATTCGTGAATTTTCTTTTGAGAGCAAATTTCCCATATGAGAGTCTCTTAATTGTGACACGTGTTCCAATGTACATATTCCGTACGATATATCCAACAAGTAACAAATTAAATAAACATTCATTATTATGTTGTAGGCTTTGCGAGTGTCTACGGAACTCCAAATACATAAAAATAAAAACAGAGAGGAGTCAATTTCCAAATCAAATGCCGGTACTTGTTTATTTTCATTTTCAATTTCTCATTGCTACTACTCACTTATGATGTTATTATTATTGTACATACACAAACACGTACACACACACACACAGCGTACAAATAAGAGTAAAAATAAATTTGATTACACTCTTTTTATTATTTTATATGTAAAATTGCATTGTATAATATAATAAAATACGATTCTCATAATAATATTTACTCACTCAAAAAGAACCCTCTTCAATTCATACGTGTGTATGGGGGTCTGTAGTGTATATATATTATAATATAATTTTATACTCGTATACAGAGATTTTATATTAAACAAGTTATTGCATTTTAAGAATTTCATTCAGTTGATTAAAACACCTCGTTCTGATCGGACTTGATTTTAACGACGTCTTACTTGGAAAATTTTTTGAAATTTCATAAAAAAAAATATAATTTGAATAATATACAAATAAGTAAAAATTTTATATGATAACATTTTAAAAGTGTTGAAAAATCATCATTTTAATATAAGTTTTAATTTAATTAAAATATTATATTGAAAAAAATACAAAAACCGCAATTGCAATTGATTGAAATTGATATTATGTTTATGATTATTATACAAAAAAAAATAAATTATAACATAATAAGTCTTATTATTCTTATCAAAAAAGTTTATTGAACAATAATAAAAATAATAACAAACATTTTATATTAAAAAATTTACTTGAATAACTTTTTCTTGATCGTCATATAAATTTATACATAACAACACACAACAAAAAAATAAAAGTAAACAAATACTAATAAATAAAAAAGAATTCAATATAAAATAAAATTAAATATAGAGAAAAAGTGCAAATAAGAAGAAAAATCATATAGTTTGTGTATGTGACAACTTGTGCAATTTATTTAATACAATACACACAACATTGACACGAAAGTAGCAATGAAGATATTGTGAAAATTAAATACGAAACAGCTGAGAAAGTGAAAAAAAGTATAAAAAATTTTATAAATGAAATAAAATATTTTATGATAGTATTTTATTTAATATTAATAATTTTTTTCATTGAAGTGAAGTAAAAAAAACCGAGAACTTTAATAACAATTTAATAATAATAATAAAAAAAATCATACATTTTGGTGAATGAATGAAATAAACGTGTGTGATCCACATTTCAACAGATTTGTATCAAACGGTGGGTGTTTTATCTAAATAAAATTTTTGTAAATATTTAATAAACAAAATGTTTTTTTAAATATTATTATTTTTTTTTTACTTTGTATAAAATATTCATTCATTTTATACAAATTATACAAAAAACATTGTAAAATACACGTTACACATAAGGTAGATTTAAAATAAAAATTTAAATACATAAACAAATACAATGTATTGACATGTGACAACATTTATCAATTTGCTTTAATTTTATGCATGTTTATTATTTTTGCTCAGAATTAATAACAATAATAATAATGTTTATTTTCATAACTAATATACTTTTGATATTAAATTTTATTATTATTTATTAAAAAATAAATTAAAATATTTAGAATTAAATTCAATTAAATTAAATTTAACTTTATATATATTTTTATAAAAATTTTTATTATAGCACGATAAAATTATTATGAAAATAAAATTTATGATAGATTATTTTTATTTTATATAACATTCTAATTTATTTTTATCAAATGTGAATATTTATTTTCGATTTTTTTTACTCTAAAAAAATAAAAAGGACATAAAATAATAATAAAAATTTCAGACAAAAATATAAAATAAAATAGAAAAGTGTTTATTCAATTTTAAAATCAATTTACTATTTGGTAAACAATTTTGGCGCGTACAATTTCATGAAATGTTACACTGAAAAAAAATTAGATGTTTATGAATGCTTAGTTTTTAAAATTTTGAAAATGTTGAATATTGTTTTTTAATAGAATTTTACTGAATTGTTCTTACTTTTTACTGGAATGAGTGTGGTCATAAGACCTATTGTCGATCATGATTTTAATTTATATATATTTGATCATAAGAAGATAAACTCCGAAAATCAGCTTCATTTTACTCTTACAAGCTAGGTTAAATTGTTTTCAATTTGTCATCCTACCTTTTGAAGCAATTTAATTAATTTATTCTAAGTTATTTAAAAAACGGCGGTCTTTCTTTGAAGTTAAAATTATCAATCCTAAATATTTTAACTTTTTCTTCCAGACCTACATTCAGGTCCGATCAGTTGGTGATTCTTTTTCGGTTGAATTTGCTTCAACATGTTGTCATTTCATTACAAAAAATATTGATATTATATCTTTAAATTTAGTTTAAGAAAGTGGTTTAAATCTACAAAAAGAAAAAAAACTTTAAATTCAATGAAATCAATCTCAATAAAAAATTAAGCAATGCATTCGATTATCAGACAAAAATCATCGATTTGAAACAAGATAAAAAATTTAAAGTTTCTTGTTTAGAGTTATCTTTGTTTGTTATATGCAAAAAAGTACTTGACAACTTTATTTAAGATAAACACGAGAAATGTATAATTAAAACAATTACATTTATTTATGAGATGTCTTGTTAATCCGTTTGCAAGGATAAAAGATAGTTTTGAATGTTTTGATAAGGTTATGATTTTTACGGGATCACTTTGCTATTCGAATTCACTCATAAATTTTCCATTAGATTTTACTCTTTTAAATGTTATTTTACATTAACTTACTTTATTTTGGTTAAATACCTCTGTATATTTTATTAAAACACTCTTTAATTTTCACTTCACTTTGTTATCTTCTCTTATTATATATAATATATTTATATTCAATAATACTTATAAAAGTAATTCACTCTATTGATTGATTTTTGATTATATTTTGATTTGGTTTTATAATTTCTTTTGTGATATTGTTAACTAACATCAATTTTTATTGAAATTTCGACATTACTCTTTTAGGTTACTTTGATATCCGCGATGTTCAATAATTTTGACAATCTTGATTGGTTAATGAATGAATGTATAAATTATTGATTATGTTACAAGAATTGGTATGAGCTGCAAATTTTAGTTTCGGAAATAATTTGCTCAGCTATGCTGTATAAAAAAAATTACCAGTAAAATCTTTAATATACGTGGAATAATTGGGTTAGTAAGTATTGACTACTTTAAGGGTAGCGTTTATTGTTTTTCAGTTATTTTTCTGAAGCTCCGGTAGAATGATAAATGCCGAGTTTCCACAATTTACAACAATCACTAATATAAGTTAGTGCTAAGACAGGGAAAGAAATACACCATGACAATTTAGACTCTGGATGATGTGTTAAAATTAAAATCAATACTCACGACATTTCTTAGTTTTTTCACAATTTCATCACTAGTCTTGAGCCAAAAAATCTACCCCAGAAGCTGAAATTTCGACCCGTAAACTTTGTGAGAGGTTAAATAGGGGTTTTTATACTTTATTTTAATTTAAATTTTATGGAGCAAAAATATAATGAATTTTTACGCGCTCAATGACATATTGAAACATGGAAGTCCTGAAATACAAACAATAATATGTAAACATTTTCTTACTCAAAAACCAAAATATATTGGTAAGTTTTAATTCTTACAGTTATATACATTTTCAAGCTTTCCTGCGTACTTGGCTTAACTGGCTTATTATAAAATGAAGCTAGTGCACAAATATAACAGCCCACTTTCTTAAATTGCTTTTCCGTGTATCAAATTTCATCAACAGTCCATAGATTTTACGATTCAAAACACACACAAAAAAATACAATCAAACAACGATGATGATTGTAAAATGCAAAAATACAATTTAGAAAATTGTTACTTCAGTTCTCATACGATTCAAGTCCCAAATAATAATAAAAAAAATATGAATAAAAAAAAGTTGGAATGCATTGGATTTGAGGGAATAGACAACATTCTACTTGAGGTTGTTGTTGTTGTTTGCATGTGTAACAAAAAAAAAAAATAATAATAATAATATCAATTGCTTGTATTCGTCCTTTTTGCTGTACAAATTTTTACAGATTTACATTTTTCGAATGTGTTTTAATGTTGTTTTGAATTTTTTTATTCACTCTCTCTCTGTATGGGTCTATGTGTTTCCTCATTTATCTATCGATGAGTATTTGGATGTTGTGAAAATTTAGATTTTATTTGGACAAGGGAAATGAAATGAAATAAAATTAAATAAAGTAATGTAAAAAATGGGATATTGGTGCAGTAGTGCAATGATTTCGTTGTTTGAATTTTCAATTTTTATTTTATCGCTACACATTTTTAAGTAAAATTTGAATTTGGAATTTACAGTCAATTCAACTGAAAAGCACTTAATGTCCTCAAACGATTGCATTTCATCGCAAAAAAAACGTTTTTATTTCTAATTTTCCTACAAAAGAACATGCAATACATTTAAAATTTGTTTTCACAGTCTCAATTAAATTAAAATTGAAATTAAAATTAAAAAATTGTTTGTTATATGGAACTACTCAATAATACAAACAACAATTCCATTCACAGTAAAAATATTTATTTACTATTTAAATTGTATTTTTTTTTTGTTTCTTGTTTCAAACAGTACAATGAAAAAAAGAACACAAGAGCAATGAGAAGCGGGAAATGCGCAGAGGAAATAAAACACAAAATTAAATTAAATAATAATAATAAATGTAAAAAAAACGCGTGTATATGAACCGTTTATAATCTGTAGTACAATGTGTATAGTTTCGTGTGTAAATTGTTTTAACATAGACACAGAGAGAGAGTAAGTAATATAATTTGTGTAAAGTAGAAGCACATACAAAAAAAAAATTATTATTAACAATAAAGCATGCAAAGGAGAAAAAAAATTACGAAGGGAAAACAATAGCATTATACATTTTTTTCCATCTTCATCATCATACAAATGATTTTCCGTGTATACACGTACATTGTGTGTATGTGAATACAATGTAAAAAAATAGAAAAAAAAGAAAGATTGATAATAATAACAATAAAAAAGTATAAATTTAATTAAAAAAGTTAATTAATTAAAAACTGTATGCACGTGTATGTGTCTGTGTGTGTGTGTACCTGTAGATTTGATTGTGTGCTCTATTAAAATTATATTGTCGTTTTTAAGTTACAATACATTGAGAGTTATAGAAATAAATAAGGTATAATAATTAAAATTTATACACACACACACACATAAAACAAAAAAAATAATTAATTTAATATTAAAGTACACATCAAGTAATATTAAGTTGAAGTGAAACACCTACGGTTATATTTCATTGTGTCAAATGCACGCACATCCACGCATCATCATCCTCACAAGACATGTCGTTTAATTAGTATTTAATTAAAATAATTGTTCATGGCGAGGATTCCTCTGGGGTTTTTTTTACATTTAAAATTTTTATTCATCATTATAAAAAAATTTTTGTTCATAATTTTCTATTCTAAACATTGAAATGACGCATTAATTAAAATTTTACATTTAAAACTTATAACAATATAATTAATTAGTTTTTTATACACTTTATTTACTTTACAGGGAAAATTTATATATACAGCAGCATAAACAACTCAATTTAAACTGATTAATTAACACAGATATTGTTATTACTATGAAAATATCATCATCATAATTGAGTACAAGTACGAGGAGGAACAAACCTAAAATAAAAATTATTTTGAGTGACTTTTATTTCGATAAACGTAAATAAAAAGAAATAATAATAGAAAAAATTTAGCTCAAAGGCAAAGATAAAACAATAATAATAATAAAATTCGATTTGTAAAAAGAAACGAAAAACATACGTTAAACCTTAAAAATCCTAGTAAAAGGGAATAATAATAATAACAATAACTAGAGTGGCAGTATTGATTGTAAGCTAAAGTGACGGTGTGGTGAAGAACAGATTTCAACCAATCTAATTTCAATTGGGTAAGTGCATGTTTCAATATCATCAACACAATAATAATAATATAAGTATATTTTTTTAAGAGTGGTTTTGCGTGAGTTTCAAGGTTAACAAATAACATTCTCTGTCAATATCACTCTCTTTATCTCTCTCTTTCTCAACTTTTTCTCTATTTTACTTGTTTTCTTTCTTAATCGTAACCTCTCTAAACGTGGAGCTGTAAAGTAGAAGAGAATTTCATATCACAATCATCTCAAGTTTTATGAAGTGATTTATTTTGGTGACACTGAGAGATAAGACTCTCCTCCCTTTTCTAAACATATTTCTTCTCATTGGTTCAGTTTCTCCTTTTTTATGGAACTGTGTTAAAGATATTTTTTTATCAAACCAAGGGCAAAGTTTCTAAGAGAACTCTCTCTCACTCTATTTCCTTAGCTTACTCTCTCTTATTCGTTTTCACTCCCAAAATTTTTCTCTCTTAAAGCCAAACTACGAGGCAGAAGAGAATTTGATATATAAGATTTCTCAAAATTTGATCTAATAGAAACGTTAAAAGACATTGATGACCCTAAAATCCTAACAGTTCGAATGCAGTTCATTGGATTGGATTTTAACATTGGCACTGAATAGCATTTTCATACCACGTCCCATTATATAAAAAGGAGACTATTATATAAATCACTATTATTATCGCTCTTTCTTTATCTTTCTAAATTTTTACATTATTTAAGCTCTTTTATTCCTCTTTGCTCTCTCTCTCTCTCTTTCCCTAATTATCAAAATACGGAGCTGTGAAAGGCTTAGTATCAAAAATATCCTAAATTTTAAGATGTGACCTTTTCATGTCACTTTCTCTCTCTCTCTCCTTAACTTTCTCTCTCCTAATCTTCGCTTTCAATTCATTTCACAGATAGCTCATCACTTTTCAAATCCAAATTCAATAGATATCTTCATAAAAATCACTCTCAAGTTAATATTATGAATGAACAAGAAAAACATCATCGTGATGATATCGTATTACATTATCTTCTTATTTTATTTTTCGTTATACTCTCTCTCTGTGTTATTGTTATTATTATTAGTATTGTGTGTGTTTTTTTTTCATACTCTTCATACATTTATTTTGCACGAACAAACTAGCAACAGTGTAACTTTTGTTTCGAATAAATGTTATGTGTTTGTGTATGAACGAATGAGAAGGAGACGAATAAAAAATTAATTAAATTACAGGATTTTTATTCTCGCTAAATTACATTTTTTTTCATACAACACACAGAAACGAACACACACACTCTTGTTTTATATTAATTTAATGATATTAAAACAAAAAAAAATATACACGCTATATAGAGGTTTTCCCTTGATTTAAACACAATATATATAATATGAAAAGAAGAGAATATGGTTTGAAAATTAAATAATTTTAATTACATTACCCAATATCAAATTATATTATTAATTTATTACTCGAAAGAAAGAAGGAAGAAGAAAAAACACAGAGCATAAATTCTTCAAGCGCCTTGACTTATTTTATCTTAGTATGAAGGTTTTTGGTCCCCTATTTTTTTTCATTTTATAATATTATTAATTTATACGCTTGTCTATTCCTTACATTCAATTCATCATAAAATAAATACCATAATGTTTTTGCAATATGATTACATCTTTTAAGCTCACACCAATGAATTTATTATTAATTTAATATAAAAATATTTTACTCATTATTCTTCTTCTTCTTATTATTATTATTTTCATAGCAAAAGTGTTTTTTCCCGATCTTTTTATTAAATAAATGATTTGAAATCGTTTCAATATTAATTTACGTACATTTTATAACCAGATGTGCTCCATTATTTGTTTATAATTGTATAAGACGTTATGTGAAAATTAGTCTCTTAATTAATTTGTTTCATTATTATTATACCGAAGCTTACAAAGAATTTTTAATTTCATTTCACACAAAAGAAAAAAAATTCTATCTAATTTCTTTACCTATTTTTTTTCATTTTTTTTTTATCATTTTTCAATATTATTACTTATAATTCTGATCCTGAAATGTAATTTAATTTTCTATTCTCATTTCTCTGAAAAATAAAATAAAGTAATAAAATAATAATGAAATTGAAATTGAAAAAGAGAAAAAATGTATGAAAAAAAAAACCTTAATTGAATTTTATTCAATTAAAAAATTTGACTTATTTTCAATTATCGTGCAAATGTTGTTTGTTCCCCGTTCTTTCTCCCATTTAACAGTCATTTGATGAAAAATAAAAAAAAATCATTATTTGAATCATTACACATTTGATTTTTTTTTCAGTTACTCAATTTAACGTAGAAAAAAGAGTTCACCGGTCTCATTATTATAAAAGAAAATTATTATGGAAATTTTACATTAATCGCTATTAATTTGAAGAAATTGCTTTGAAATCGATAAGGATTGATGAAGGAATTTTCTAATGGTCGAATTTTCACAAATGATCAAATTTTGCCCAAATCTCAAATTTTTCTCAATGCTCCAATTTTCTTTCAGTTCTTCCCTTTTTCGGAAGATTCTTTCAATTGAATCATCGATTCATGAAAAAAAATTATAATTAACATTTACGTAAGAATTTTGTAAGAAAAAAACATGTTCATTATCATTAATATGTAATTCATTTACATCGCATACAAATCAAATACAATTATATATTTTACGCAAAAAAAACGCCCATAGAATGATTCAATTTACTCTTAATTGGTTTGCTGTTGTGTCGTTTTTATGCATGTTAATTAATATTTCGTTTTTTTTAACACACAAAAAAAATTATAATTCATTTACGATTTTACTCTGCTTTTAATAGCTAATTAAGAATATGTGTAATAATAAATGTGTGTGACGCGACGATGAAAGAGCGCATACATTTTGGTGGTGAGATGTAAATAAATAAATAATAAACAAATTTTAATTTTAATAGCAATGACATACAGTTATAATTAAAAGCACCTTTTAACATTGAATAATAATAATAATAACGTTTATTGCAGCTAGCTCTCTAATGTATATAAAATGTGTGTCATTTTTAATTAAAATTCTGTTTGTTAGGATTTATCGTTACACAATACAAAAAACATTACACAGAAAATTAAAATAAATATATTTCATTGAACAGAGAGTTGTAAACAGTTAATTTGCAAGATAATTGATATTTGATTGACTTTTTTTGTTGGTATAATTTATAAATTACATGTAAATTGTATATTTTTTTTATCTTATGTTATTTGTTTCCAGATGTATTATTAGAATAATAATAATAAAATGTTAATTAATCATGAATTACGTGTCTAATTGAATGGACGGGACAAAGATCGTGACCGGATCTTTAATTGCAATATTCTCACTCTTATTTTTTTTTTTTTGTTTTTGTATCTCTCACTCTCTTGTATTTTTTCTATGAAATATTCAATTTAATATGTGACGTGATTTTGTCTCAATTTCGATATTTTTAACACAAAAAATTACTTAAATTAATGATAACTTTGAACTGTTATAAGATGATATGATAATTTTGGTAAACCCTTCACTTGTAATGTGGGTTCACTTAAAAATTACAAGAAATAGACATTTTAACATAACTAAAATAATACAAACTAACAATTGTATTTTCTTGAAGATTAATTAATAGCAATACACATCAAAATGGTTTTATCCAATGCTCTGTACTTCAAAAACACGTCTATTATCGTTATTTCCTACACACGATCAAACACATGGCTTAGATTGTATTGTGGAAAGTTGAAGGTCGGTTAAGAGAATTATCAGAAAAAGCCATGTTCGGATTACCTGAAACAAAATATGGATCATTCAAAACAAAATAATAACATTTAATGAAAATGGCACTGTTTCAAGAGTTTTACCTGGAACTAATGACTTCAAGTCTATTAAAACAAATGATGTTAGGCAGCCTAAACAAAAGCGTTTGTTCCTAGACTCTATTAACGAACTGTACAAAACCTGCAAAGAACTACATCATAACAATTAAATTGGTCTTACAACATTTTTTTCTAGACCCAATCAGTACATTTCAACTAATAGTCATGGATTTCATAACGTGTGTGCCGGTAAAATTCATTAATGCATCCGTATTCTTCAACCACTGTAAAATGAAATATTTGACAAATCATCTTGCAATGATCTCTTGTTATCCAGCTAATCTACCATGTTTTTTAAACAAATGTGAAAAGTGTCCAAAAATCTTCGATTAAATTGAAGCATTGAAAGAATGTCTTAAAATCCTAAGAATTTCTTAAATGTAGTTTATCGGATTGGATTTTAGTATTGGCACTAAATACCATTTTCACGCCACATCGCATGGAAAAGGAGCCGTAGATGGCATTGGTGGTACCATTAAACGAATGATTCTCCGACAATTTCTTCCCGAAATAACTGAGCCTTCACATAATGCTGAAATGAAAAAATCACTCACTCCTGTGTTAAATTAACAATGAAAATAAAAAATTCAGTGAATGCAAAATGGTATTGTGATTTATGTATTCCTACAGCAAATGCATTAACAGATATAGCGAGTCGTTTAAAAAACTTTAAAGATGTTTTAAAAGAGCAAAGTCGAATGATGCAAAAACAAGAAAAAGTAATATGAGATTTACAAAAAGAGGTAGAAAATAATAATGACAAAAAAAGCTCAAACTTCATTTTAAAGTGCGAAATTTGTCAAAAAATCATATAGGCAAGTTAAAAAAAGTCATCTGTCAAGATCTACACGTGGTTTAGATTGCAAAACGACTTATGCTAAAAGTAATCAATGTAACTCACTTCTAAGTCAGAAAACAATTTTTTACAATTTTGAAAGTAAATTTTCAGGCGTTCCAGGACTTAGTTAGTAGTATTTTGCCAATAACCGCCTAGTGTTTTGAGCAAAATTTGAGAATTTTGGTTTTTAAATATTTTTCCTTACATATCTTTCATTGTTTTTCATATAAAAATATGACGTTTATTCCACGACACTCATTTATTTTAGTCATTATTGTTAACTGTTAAAATGCGGGTTAAGGAATATGAAAATCATATCCCAACAGTTAAGCAAAGGGTTAAAAAATAAGTTAATATAAAAAATTAATTAACTTTCAGATAAAAAAATAAACCATTTTATAATAAATTAACTTTCATATCTTCTTACCTCTTAATTTAAATATTTATTTCTTGACAGTCATTTTTCATTTAAACACGAATATCTCAGTGATAAAAGAATGAAAGAAGATACAAATTAAAAAATCCATATAAAAACTAAAATTATTAACGACATGGTGACAGATATCACACTTTTTAATAAACAAAAAATGCAATAAATTTGCGACAGCACACACACACACATGAGAAAATACAGAACCAAAAATTGAAAGTTTTTTTTTCGTTATTAAATCGAAAACAGAATAAAAAACCACTGCAACTGCTGCTGTGCAACACGATACTTCATCAAATTCATACTCATATACAAGCATAAATCGCATTAATATATAAACAACAACAACAACAATTTTTTTTGTCATGAAAGTATATCATTCACATTTTTTTTGTCGCTGTGTGATGTGATGCACTTTTGTGCAATGATGCAGGCAATGAAATGCAAATACTATAAAATAACTGGTTGATACTTGATTCATGATGCAATTTTTGTTCCTCGGTTTTTTTAATTTTTATAAAATTCATTTTTTTTCAATATTAAAGTATATGATACTGGTCAGTTAAAAGAGAGGTAGCGTTATAGCAATCATAATCAATTTTATTAATTTTTACAGGACAATACAAATATATTTATATTGTCATATTGTCGGTTAGGAATTTATGTGTCTGTTTATATCTGTGTGTGTGTGTGTGTGGTTACGAATTGCCTATAAATAAACAAAATATCTATACATTTTTTGGGATAAAAATTCGATTTAATTAACTTTTTCCCCATAATTCATCGACATTTTACTTTAACATACAATCAACACCGTGTGATGATGTTGATATGGAGCTCCACTTTTCAATACAATACATCATTTAAATCATTTTTAGTTTCAATGAATGAAATGGGAGACCAGCTGCACTTCTATAAATTTAAAATCGAACTGAGATTTCATTTGAAATTACTGATAATATTTCATATAAAATTCGTGATTGTTCCCCTTTTTTATTTTATTTATTTAAATATCGGTATACAAAAAAAAATTGGGAAAAAAGAAAATTCTTTTGTTTTATACACACACACCCACACACAAAAACAGAAACACACAAATAAAATTTAATTTAATTTTATTTATACAACCACATTTTATATATAATATTGCAAATAACAATATTTTCCCCCAATTTAGTATTGAAAATATTTTTGTTGATTTAATTTATTCATTAGTAGTATAAAAATTGTATGACATTGTGGTGGTCGTGTGTGTGTGTGTATGTGTGGCTATGATAGACAACAATTGAAGCACGCAAAAATAATAATAAAAATAATTGGATTCGTTTTTTGACTTTCGCTTATACACACTATGAATAAAGTGATTGTTGAAACAATCGAGTATAATTTTAAGTGCTATAATATCAAAAATTATTAATAAAGATTCACTTTTGTATGATAATCATAACGCAGTTTTATGTATTGAATTATTATTATAAGGGGTGATGTTAAATTAATAGAAAATATTTTAATGTCATCATTTTTGGTACGAATCAAGTGTTTAAAGGAATTGAATGGAAATAGGAAGAAAATATGAATATGGGGATGAAATTCTCGTTAATTTTTACAATGAGATGATCAGAATTAAAATAATAATGAGTGAAATCGAGGAATTTTTAAATGGAAGTATTTGAAATAAGACTGAAATTATCCACAAACTTAGTTTGTCTTAGGACCTTAATACTGATTTTTAATCCATAAGAGAGGGTGTAAATTGTGGGTCTATACCCCCCTCCGACCTTTATCTTAGGGTGAAACCTGTAGAACAGACCGCACGGCTTCCTTGGTGAGCTATGGCATGACGGGCACGTATCAGGAAGCATCAAAGCAACTTAAATAGCTATTTTCCAGTTTTGGGTATCCTAACCTTAGCTGGGCCAATGCCGTTCTTGTCTCTCTGGGGAACTTGGCTTCGTCTACTGATATCTCGAGCGGTGGTTCACCGAGAATTTTGTTTGCTTCATAGCTGTTTGTTTATGTTTACGACGGTTGCTGTGTGTAGTTGCTTAAGCATACCTCAATAAGAATCCTCGTCAACCACCAGTTTAGAGGTATTGTAGCTGAAAGTTCAGGTTTCTATGAGATAGAGCCGTGCTTATTTGTATTTGGATGTACTGGTCTATGGCAGTTCAGTTTGGAAGGTTCCAGAAACACTCGACCAATTGGTCGACCAATGTCCAAACAAAACTTTCGGCAATCAAAGTTAATGGGGGCTGATTTTCGGGGCGTTTTAAACTTACAGAGTATTGAGTCAATAAGACAGACGGACAACAGACTTCAAAACCCATTTTTCTCAAATGAACTGAAATTGCCATTGAAACAAAACACAAAAGAAAAATAGATAATAAAACATAATTGAAACATATTATTACTAAACATAAAATTTGCAAGACAAACACAACAATTTATTATTTATTCTTACTTTTTATGTAATTTTCATACAATTACATTAAATAACATTAACATTATTATGTTTTCTCTTATTATTATTATCATTTAAATTCAACGATTCAACTTTGAGAGAAAAAAAAATCTACATTTATATTCATAAAGTCTTGATTTTTATTTAAAATATTATTAAAATAATTATAATAAATGCCTTTATATAAATGCATCAGTAATTGCAATTAAATTGAAATTAAATAATGAATAAAGAATATAAATAAAAAAATAAACTCAACGACAACAAACCTACAAATAAATATAAGTAAAAAATTACTTTAGAGAGGCATAATATTAAATTATTACTCAAACACCTTTTGCATGTGTATTTCATTTAATCAACGTCGTACACTTCCCTCGATATGCACATATTTGATATTGTGCGGTTTTTATTTAATTTTATTTTATTGCTGCTTTTATTGTTTTATTGAATATTTATATGAGCATTTTTTTTATTTCATTTTAATTTGAAACGACAATTAAAATTTAACTTGTATAAATTTTTATATATTATTAGTAAGATGTTGTGTGTAAATAAAATTTAATTGATTGATTGAAATTAATTGAAATGAAATAAAAATGAGAAATAAACAATTACAATTCTTGATTTTTTTTTTTTTTGGTTTGCAATGTTTAATAGAAATGTAAATAACATTATTAAAACTTAATTTGATTAATTAAAAATTATTCTTGTAACATTTGTTTATTTTCTTAATTTGATTCGTTAAAATTCTTATACTTGTTTGTGATGTATTTTTTTTACCATTATTATTATTAAAATTATTAAAACATTTAAATATTAAAAAAAAATATAACGTTATTGTATAAAAGTAACTTTACTAGTTTTAATTAAATGCAAATAACGTGTTACACGCAATTTAATTCCTACCAACATTTTTCTGTATGTTCACATTTACAAACAGTGTGCTAATAATGTCCGTATTTCTTTATTTATTCATTTATTTTGTGTTGATACAGCACGTTCATCATTAAAAATAATAATAAATTAATAAATTCAATATAAGATGATGATGATGATATTGTGAATTGGTAGTATGATGATGACTCGATTTTTGTATACAATTCGTATATTTTTATGTAAAAGATGTTCATAATTCGAACATAAAATATAATGATTGTTTTGTTGTTAAAAAGCTTATTATAATTGTATTGAGAACATGGAACGCTTATGCTTAATTAAAGAATATTCTCCCCTTAATGTTTTTCTTGCACACGTATGGCAAAAATTGAAGTTGTTAATTAATAACAAATAAATGTTGTGAAAGGGAAATATTATTTATTTTTTTGTATGGAATTCTGATGAATTCAAGGAAAATGCTCTTTGATGGCGTTTAAGGGGTCAGTTAGGTTAGATTAGATATGATCGATCGGGGACCCATGTTCCTATTGTGTTCATTCTACTTCAACAGAAGCTTCCATAGTAAGCGCCTTTTACCTATGGGCTAAGGGATCAGTTAGTTGAAAGTTTTGACGGTCAAATTTGGTTCCTTGTAAAATAAATTTTAAGTAACTTTACATTGCTTACAAAGTTTAGTCATTTACGAGATCTGTTTTAGTGTAGTGATCTTGTCACGGTGTACTTATATTGCTTCCAGTATCCCAAGACTTTGCTGATTGATTGCTATATGTGCTCAAACGTCATTAGGTCAACTTATATGATCAAAATTGCTTTTGTTACTTGTAAGAGCTTCTGAATTCTCACCTTATAGTCGCCTTAGTTGTTGAATGCTTGATTTTTTAACGGTTTCGCCGAACTAATATTTCTTCAACGCTAACTATAGTACTAACCCATAATTGAAACGATACCCACTGACCACCTGATTTCACCATTTTAAGTGCTTCACTCCTATTTTTTTTGCGCTAAATACTATTTAGAAAAAGTAATATACTAGCCAAATTATAAATTCTTAGTTATAATTTTTATAGATTTAAGTTTTATATTTCAATGCGTCTCTTGACCACGGCACAGTGATTCATGTTGATCATCAGTATTTGCAGAATGTGTATTTTGTTGACGAAAGTCATGTCTGACCACTATTTTGCAAAGTCCTTTTGACTCAATTTATCAATATCTTCGATTTGATATCCGATAAACTTAATAATAATAAAGCAGGAAGTTGGCGATTTTTGATCTGAAACTTTTTAAAATAAATATTAAAGATTTTTTTAAAAACTTACCGGTAGCTCTTTTCCCATGATAACGTTGATAACCACTTTAACAAATCCCATCAGCCCTTGAGGCTGAGTCTCAGTTCATAAATGCACCTAAAGATTTTATTCCTGTTGCCGTTCATATTCAATTAAATTTCACGTTCAATACATTTCATAGAAAGAAATTTGAAGTGTTTATTTCAATTGAATACTTTACTTATTCATCCAAATATCCATCTGTCGCGTTTGCTAAACTTCAAAGGCATCTAAATGTTCTTCATGCATATTTCCAAAGATGGAAAATGAAAGTAAACGCTGGGAAATCAGAATGTATTGTATTTTCAAGATCCAGGAATGTTCCCTCTGATTTGACATTGAATTTTGGGGGTGAGCCCATGAATAGGGTTAATTGTATTAAACTTTTAGGTCTTTGGATTGACAAGAGTTTAACCTATGGTTGTCATATTCAAAAGGCTTTAAACAAAGCCCGAAATGTAACTCGAAATCTAAATCCATTACTTAAACGAACTAGTGGTTTATCGACTGCCAACAAAATTTTAATGTATAAGGTCTTCATACGGTCTGTACTGACGTATGGTATATCAATTTGGAACACATGTAGTAAGGCAAATTTTAAAAAAATTGAAGCTTTTCAGAACAAAATCCTCAGATCATTGCTTAACTTGCGTCCTCATCCAATCACATTTCGTCAAACTCCCACCATTGAACTGCTTGAAATGTCAAATGTGGAATCCATTACTGACTTCAT